>RJWJ010031933.1:0-18850 GCA_004363605.1 Indri indri
ACTTCACAGCCAGCTGGTCTCAAGAGGCCACCCAGTCACTCCCTAAGATACCATCTTATGTTAATTCTCTGCTTCATGTATATATGATCATATCATACAAATATCATATATGTCATATAGATTGTATGTGAATTTTATCTTTTTCACTATATAATATCAATTGGTCTTTTTCAACAAAAACTTTGTCATTCTGTTTGTCGTTGCATCTCAAGTGCCTAGGACACCTCTTCACACGTTACTCAATGATTAATATCAGAATGAATAATACTAGGTATTTACAGAACGAGCTAGAGCATCTGTATGGAACTATACTTTGCCCTCCTCTACACAACACGTTTTCTCTCCTCATACTCCTTTTCCCAGAAATTTACCACAGAAGATAAAATTTCTGCAGCCACTGAAGTGCCCCCAAACGGTATCTGGACCTGGTGGCAGACACAGTGACTTGGGCACTGAATTCTATTCAGGGTGGTGAACAGATGGGTTTTCTTTTTTCTAAACCTTAAAGATAAAATAATATCTCTTCAAGAGTTCTCATTTAGCTATGTGATCATTGCCACTACTTGAACTTTTCCCACTTGTGATAAATTGCCCCCAAATTTAATGCATCATGAAATTGAGAATCTGTTGTGCCAATATTGTTTCTAATTTCCCTCTAATTTGTATCTGTTTCTAGAATGGTAATAAAATTAAACCTAAATCATATGGGATAAGAGAGATTAGGGGCTGCAGATACATATGCAGTTTCATTAAAGGGGTATGTAACGCAATTGAGATTCTGAGATAATCAAAATGTAACAATCTGCAAAATTAATGTTTGAATGATACAATCCTGTGATGAAAACAGGCAGGCATAATAGTTCTGAATTCTCATGGTTTCTTATGAAGAAATGATGATTAAAGGGTAAATGAGCCAATTAAAAAGTAACTGTTAGGATCACTTACCAGGCCCCAAAACAAAACAAATAATTTAATTCCTGTCATGTCTGAAAGTAGAATTAGAAATTGTGATCTTGAGAAAGAGATTTTCATGTCATTTGAAGCAGAGGGTGATAATAAACCCTTTTGGTGACACTAATTAAAGCATTTGGAACATACATGGACAGAAAACAGAAAGGAAAAGGGAAGGCAGAAAGACCTATTGTACTGAACTCAGTCTTAGGGCTTTCGAAACACAGAATCATCTCAGACATTTGTGGTTTGACTTATGATGTGTCTTTTATTTCGATAACTCCCCCCAAATATAACAACATTAAGGTACCTGTGTAGCCCTATGTAACAGCATGTCCTCTTTGATGTGCTTTTGTGGTCTCTAAGTAGTAGAGAGGATGATGATTATTTGTTTAAAGTTTTACCATTAACAAAGCATAATCTCAATTTATTGTTTCACTTGAGATACTGTATTGAGACGGTTTTTCTGCCTATTCCAACCAATGCACTAGGAAATGAACACCATATTTTATTCACTTATATTCTTCCACTCATTGTTACTAAGAGAGGACCACCTCCACCACGTGACTCTTTACAGAGCAAAAGAAAGATATGCTCCTTCAATAACAAGAAAACAAATAACCATATTTAAAAATGGGCAAAGGACCTTAATAGACATTTCTCAAAAGAAGGCATACAAATATATGTTTGATATATCAACAGATAGAGTTAAAAAATGCTCAACATCTCTAATCATCAGAGAAATGCAAATTAAACCCACAATGAACTATCACTTCATGCCTCTTAGGCTGGCTATTACAAAATAGATGAAAGATAACGAGTGTTGGTGAGGATATGGAGAAAAAGGAACCCTTGTACACTGTTGGTGGTTTGCAAATTAATATAGCCACTTTGGAAAATAGTACGAAGTTTCCTCAAAAAATTAAAAATAGAATTACCATATCATCCAGTTCCTCTTCTGGATATATATCCAAAGGAATTGAAACCTGTATGTCAAAGACATGTCTGCACTCCCAGGTTCATTGTAGCGTTATTCATAGTAGCCAAGATATGAAAATAATCCAAGTGTCCATCAACAGATGAATGGACTTTTAAAATGTGGTATAGGCTGGGCGCGGTGGCTCACGCCTGTAATCCTAGCACTCTGGGAGGCCGAGGCGGGCGGATTGTTTGAGCTCAGGAGTTCGAGACCAGCCTGAGCAAGAGCGAGACCCCGCCTCTACTAAAATTAGAAAGAAATTAATCGGCCAACTAAAAATATATAGAAAAAATTAGCCAGGCATGGTGGCGCATGCCTGTAGTCCCAGCTACTCGGGAGGCTGAGGCAGAAGGATCACTTGAGCCCAGGAGTTTGAGGTTGCTGTGAGCTAGGCTGACGCCACGGCACTCATTCTAGCCCGGGCAAAAAGAGTGAGACTCTGTCTCACAAAAATAAATAAATAAATAAATAAAAATAAAAATGTGGTATATATGTGCCTTTAAAATGCAGAAAATTCTGTCATTTGCAACAACGTGGATGAACGTCGTGGACATTAAGCTAAGTGAAATAAGCCAGGCACAGAGAGACAAATACCTCATGATCTCACTTGTATCTCGAATCTAAAAAAGTCAAACTCATAAAAGTAGAGAGTAGAATGGTAGTTACCAGAGGTTAAGGGTGACGGGTAGACAGGGAAAGGAGAGATGTCAGTCAACGGGTACAAGGTTTCAGTTAGGAGGATAAATTCTGGAGATCTATTGCGCAATGTGGTGACTATACTTAATGTATGTTTCAAAATAGTTAAAAGAGAGAGTTTTAAATCCTCTCACCACAAAGAAACGATAAATATTTGAGGTGATGAATATATTAATTAGCCTGATTTGATCATTATGCAATATATGCATTTGATGACATATCACACTGTATCCCATAAATACATACAATTATTATTTGTCAATGAAAAATAAAATGAAACAAAAAAATCTGCTCCCAGTTGAATTTTTGGCTTCACCTAGACAGCAAAGCAGCCAACAGATGCTCTTGCCTTAGAAAGGAGGGCAAAAATTTAAATTCCGTATTACCAAATAGTTTGTTAAAGTCAATGATGTTATTTTTACTTTTTAAAAAGTTTATATATTCTAAAGCACTAGAAATGGAAGTATAGCTTAATACAGCTTTCTGGAAGGCAACTTGACAAGATGTATCAAAATCTCTTAGAATGCACATACTCTGAAGATATCTCTTCAACAATATGAAAATACACATATAAACACAGGAGACAGGCAACATTTTAATACCATCTAAAGTGGTCCTTAATTTATATAGAGAAAATAATTAAGACAATTATATTTTAAAAGTGGGAAGAGTAAAGGGACCTAACTGGAAGTGAGGTTTCTCCACTTTACTAGCAGATCATAATAAATTACATATGTACATTATAATACCTGGAGCAACTATTAAAAAAATTATAAAGCGATAAACTCAAACACACTCTGAATAAATCAAGACGGAATCCTACAAAGCATTCAAATAATCCATAGGAAGGTAAGAAAAAGATAGAGGAATAACAAGCAGAGAAAATAAATGGAAAACAAATAGTAAAGTAATAGACTTAAGCCCTAATATATTATTGGGGCTCAGAAGTTGATACCCCAAAATATGGCACTTTGACATGCTGAACTGAAAAATCTTCAAGGTCTCTCTGCCCTTACCTTCCCCTTCTGTCTCTCAATCCTGTCTCTCACAAAGCACAGAATAAAGTTCTCTGAAGTCCCCTTATATGCCTAAAATCCAGACCTGCCAAAGAAGAATAAAATTACCTCCAAATCCTTCCTCAAGTTTTCTTTAACTGAACTCATATCACAGAGAGAAAGACTTAAGTCTGTCAACACATATGTCATAAATATCAACACTTTTGTCACGAACCATTGTCTGCTCTGCAGGCCCAACAGACTTTGTCCCAAGTCATTATATGTTCTTCAAGCCCATTGAATTCCCCTAAAAATTATTTACTACCCCCTAAAATCCACACATCCCCATCTTCCTTTCCCTTAAGAAGAAGGGTATATAAGCATGTGTACCCCATTGGGTGGTGGAATAATCACTCTGTGATTCCCCCCCGTGCATATTAATAAATTTGTATGCCTTTTTTCCTATTAATCAGCATTTTGTCAGCTGATTTTTAGTGACCCTTTGGAGGGCAAAGGGGAAGTTTTCCTTCAACCCTACAATATCAATAATTACATTACATGTAAATGATCTAAATATACCAATTAAAAGGCAGATATTGGCTGAGTAGATTTTAAAAAATAATGATGCAACAGTGTGCTGTCTCTAAGAAACTCACTTCAAATACACTGATAGGTAGAAAGTAAAAGGATCGAAAAAGATATATCACACAAACATTAATAAATAATAAAAGCAGGAGTGACTATATATGTTAATATCAGATAAAGTAGACTACAGGGCAAAGAAAATTACTAGAGACAAAGAGGGACATTACATAATAATAAAAGAATAAATCTATCAAGAAGTCATAACAATCCTAAGTGTCTACTCACCAAACAACACAGCCCCAAAATACATGAACTAAAATCCACATAGACAAATCCACAATCATAGCTGAGGACTTCAAAATCTTCACTTTCAGCAGTTGATAAAACTACCAGCCAGAAAATCACAAGGATATATAAGAACTAAACAATGCCATCAATCAACAGAATCTAATTTACATATATAAAACACACACATGCATGTATATATATACACCCAATAACAGCAAAATGTATATTTTTTCAAGTACCTACTAACATTCACCAAGATAGGCCATAAAACGAATGTCAAAAAATTGAAAAGAATAGAAATTATACAGAATATGTTCTAAGATCACAATGGGAATCAAATTAGAAATCAAAAATAGAAAGATAACAGGAAAAATCTCCAAACACTTAAAGTTAACCAATCCATTTTTAATTAGTTCATGAGTCAAAGAGGAAGTCTCCAAAGAAATAAACGGGTAGGCCCCATTAATGAGTTTGAACCAGAATTCACTGTCAGTTATTACACTAACCCCTGTATCCATCATGAGCAGTGAGTTTTTAATGTAAAAATGAGAGATAGGAAGATTGAGTATAAATAATTACCTGTCTGCAGAGAGTACACTGAGGAGGCCATGGGTGAATGAATGCCAAAAGAAAAATTGTAAGAGTCTTATTAATTTTTCCTGGGATAACTCTTTTTACTGCCACATTTTTTCAAGCAAGGAAACGATGTGACACCTGATTTTATTTTTATTGAGGTAAAACTTATATAACATAAAATGAACCATTTTATAGTGTACAATTCAGTAGCATTTAATACATTCACGATTTTTTTTTGAGAGAGAGTCTTGCTGTGTGGCCCCGCGTAGAGTGCAGTGGCGTCATCACAGCTCAGTGCAACCTCAAACTCCTGGGCTCATGCAATCCTCCTGTCTCAGCCTCCCGAGTAGCTGGGACTACAGGCACCCGCCACCACAGCCAGCTAATTTTTTCTGTTTTTGGTAGAGGGGTCTCACTCTTGTTCAGGCTGGTCTCAAACTCCTGACCTCAAGCTATCCTCCCACTCGGCCTCCCAGAGTGCTAGGATTACAGGTGTGAGCCACTGTGCCTGGTCATTCACAATGCTGAGCAACCACCACCCCTAAAACATTTGCATCACCCCAAAAGAAAACTCCTTGTCCCTCTACCCACTCACAACCACCAATCTGCTTTCTGTTTCTATGGATTTATCTATTCTGGATATTTCATATAAATGGAATCATACACTAAGACACCTAATTTTGAAATGTGATAGCTTTTTTTAAATATCAGAAGTGAAAGATCAAAGAAGGGAAGATAGAACTAGAAATACAAATTTATATTTGTAAATGACCTAATTATAGGTATCTTCCCAGCTCCCATCAACTCACCTTTCTTTGTGAAATGGCCCCATGGGACACTGAAACCGTATTTACACATTGCAACTCTAAACCCTGGCCTCAGTTGATTGGGCAAAGGTTGGGCACCCAATTCACAACAGGCCAATCAGATTGTCCCCACTAGACATTCAGTAAAGCCATTCCCGTTCAGTACGTGTGATTCTTTTGGCCAGTGGTGCAATAAATTCAGGAGCAATTTTCAACAAGGTGCACAGAGAAGAAATACACATTATTCACAGTAAGAGAATAACATAGGAAGAGTCAGACAAGAAACCATCTGAATTGAGAAAATGACCAAGAGAATAGATACTTGGTCTTCAATAGCTTTCTAGATTCTCAATCTCTACTTTCTCTGGCTATAGTCCTGCCTTTGTGCTCTATGAGACACACCTGAAACGCTATAAGAAGCTCCCCTTTTTGTGGTTTAAGCTAGATTGAGGTGGTAGCTATTATTTGCCACAAAAGGAGTCTTAATTAAGATGATATCAAATAAGAGAAAAAAATCAGAGACCGAGGACTGTAAAAAAATTTTTAAAAATTAAAAATGCTTTGAAAGGTTTAAGGAATGAAAGATTTTTTACACTCTATTTTTACACAAAATAAATTTAGGTGCTTGAAATAGACACATTTTAATTGTTCATTTATGTTCTTTATAGTAATATAGAAATATGGGAATTAATCTTAACAAATCAAAAACTAGTAATCACAGGACTAATAGAATGCCTGCTATTAATCTAACAAGAATTTTAGTATTCTTTTATAGACTTTTACATCTACCTGACAAGTTATAAGTTTTGGGAAAAAAAGAATGTTTTTTTAACATCCTTGAGCTTGCTATTTTAACGAATACATGATACTGTGAATACCTCTGCCCCAAACAAAAATTTATGTAACTTTAACATTTGAAGAAAGATTCTTAAAACTTACATACCTACAAAATTAATAATCTTAAACTTCAAAGTCAAGTAGTATCCCCAGCATGCTATTGCCTCCTAGTGGCTGATATAAGAACATTAAGAACATGGATTTGAGTTAGCACATGTGTACAATGACAGTGACAGATGGAAGAAATACAGGCATGCCCAGGGCAATGGGCACTGGACACGTCAGATCTACAAGAATGATACATGCCATTCAGGCCCATTGTAAGAAAATTTACTTCTGTATATAGCAGGCTCCCCAGTGCATTTCCAGGAAAGGTTAAGTTTGTCTATTGGATAACGGTGAGATCAACCTCTTGCACAGGTGTTTCACTGGAAAACTACAGAAGTCCTAAAAAAAAAGCTAATATGATACTTGAGGGCATGTCTGTATTTCTTTCCATCTCATATAAATCATGGGATGAGAAGACTCAACTTACAAAAGTGTGATTTGGAGGCCCCTGAGAAATATGACTGAACAAGATGAAACATCTTACGTGATACTTTAATTATGGGTATGGATAGCTCCTCATTATTTCCCACTGCTATAACATACTGTTTATGATAAGATGTCAGTGTAACATTTACCTATGAAGCATAACTCTGGCTGCTGAATTTTACGGAATGAAGATTAGAAAAGAGAATGCTACTCAAAAGCCAGCAAGTAAATCACATATTAGAAGAGAAAGTTGACTTTTGCTGGGTAGCTGCTATGTGCTAAGCACTGGTTCCCAAATTTTGCTGCATGATGGAATCACCTGGGAATCTTTAAAAAATGTTGATGCCTGGTTCCCATGCCCCGATATTTTGACTTCATTCGTTTAGGGTTCAATCTTGACACTGAGATTTTTAAAAGCCTCCAAGGTCATTCTACTGTGTAGCAAAGTTTGAGAACCACCATGCCAGGCCATTTTTATCCATTATCTCACTTAACCCACAGGAGAACCTGTTTTTACAGATGGCGTCCTAGAGGACAGCCAGAAAACTTGCCCAATTTTGAACTCCTGAGCTCAAGCGATTCCCCCTCCTTGGCCTTCCAAAATGCTAGGATTACAGGTGTGAGCCACTGCGCCTGGCATAATTTTGAATAGTGAAATAGACTATAAAATTTGTTCCTGTAGCTGTATAATTCTAAAGCTTGGGTTTTTTAGACTCTCCCACATTGGTAGAATTCATGGATTTTAAGAAAAATTTTCTGTTTAATTTTTCCATGTGCTAATAGCTGGTAGAGAACTTGGATTTATTTAGTGGAGGAAAAATATCACATATATTGGGCTATTTTAACATAAGGGTTGACTCTTGGTTAAGAGCAGACAATGAAACCTATTGTAAATCCCCAAGGATATGCAGGTCAGAGTGCATTACACCATGTTTCTGGGAGCCAGGGATACATAAAGAAATGTCAAAGTTCTCTTGTCATTTTATGTGAACATTTCATGTTAAAACTGCATTCAATTCAAAAGGTTACATAGAACATAAGGAACATACTTCATTAATTCTTTTTTTTTTAATTTTTAATTTTTATTTATTTATTTATTTTTATTTTTTTTTTGAGACAGAGTCTCACCGTGTTGCCCGGGCTGGAGTGCCATGGCGTCAGCCTAGCTCACAGCAACCTCAAACTCCTGGGCTCAAGTGATCCTCCTGTCTCAGCCTCCCGAGGATCTGGGACTACAGGCATGCGCCACCATGCCCAGCTAATTTTTTTTCCATATATTTTTAGTTGTCCAATTAATTTCTTTCTATTTTTAGTAGAGATGGGGTCTCGCTCTTGCTCAGGCTGGTTTCGAACTCCTGAGCTCAAACAATCCGCCCGCCTCGGCCTCCCAGAGTGCTAGGATTACAAGCGTGAGCCACCGCGCCTGGCCCCTTGAGCTCAACATTTGTCAGAAACTTGTCTCACCCTCATCTTTAAAAAAATCTCTTATTACTTGATTTCAGAACACCCATAAAACATACTGTGACATTATCGATAGTTATTCAAAATCAGAGTTATCATAATAAGTAAAATGAACTATAAAACAAAACAGCCTGAGCTAAGAAAACAAGTAAATGGGATTAAAAAATACAATCTAAAATGAAACCTTCTGTAAAATTCAACAGAAATAGGCAGACACTTTTATGACATTATATACAGAAAAAATAAAATAGGGAGGAAAAGAGCTGTTTAGATCAAAATAAAGGAGAGAAGAAAATGGAGCGACAGTGCCGGTACGCCAGAGCAATCTCTTCGGATGCCTTGATCCTCAGGGGGCTGTCTTTTCCCAGGAATGAGAAATTGAAAAAGGAAGGTTGCATTTCCCACTCCTATTGTAGTACTCAGTTCTCTGTGTTTAGACATATGCTACACTTGTCTAACACTATTGCACATAGAGATTTATGGTTTGCTTTTTCCATATATGTCATATTCGTGTTTCTGCCAAGTGTTCATATTTATTACATTTAATAACAAAAGTTTATTGTTTCATGTTGGGTGTTACAATTTTCTGAACCATTTTCTTACTGTTGCATATGTAGGCTATGTCCAGTTTTTCAATGTCATGATGGCTCATGCCCTGTAATACCAGCACTTTGGGAGGCTCAGACAGGAGGATTGCTTGAGGCCAAGAGTTTGAGACTGGCCTAGGCAACATAGTGAGACCCATCTCTACAAAAAATTCTTTTAATTAGCCAGATGTGTACCTGTAGTCTTATGATCAGGCCACTGTACTCCGGTCTGGGGGACAGTGCAAGACCCCATCTCTTAAAAAAATATATAGAGGTTTATTTGGCTCACAATTCTGCTGGCTGGGAAATTGGGCATCTGGTGAAAATCTCGGGCTCTCGGGCCACTTCCACTCATGGCTGAAGGCAAAGGGGAGCCAGCAAAGATCACTTGGTGAGAGAGGAAGTGCGTGGGGGAGGTGCTAGGCTCTTTTTAACAAGCAGCTCTCATGGTAACTAAGAGAATGAGAACTCACTTCCCATTTATTCCTGAATAAATGTCTTACGGTGGTGTCAATCATAGCTTGACTGGCTGTAAATTTCTAGTTACAAAGTTCTTTCCCCCCAGAATTCACTATTTCTGCATTTCTTTTTGCTTCTGGTATTCTTGCTCTGCTGAAATCACGCTCACTCTTATCTTTCTATTAAAAAATTGGTTTACATCATCTCCAATGACCTAAAATGTGGCCTTGATATTTCTACGTGTGTTTTTCTCTTCATTTTTTATTATTTTCCAATAACCTATCTCAGCATAACACAAGCTTTTATAATCGAAGCACATTATCCTTTTTCAGTTCAGGAAGTGTGGATCTGTAGGCTCTAACTCTCTAGAACAAATTTTTTGGTTTCAGATGGGTGTCTGGTATCAGACGCACCCACAAAAGTGTTAGGCCTTAACTCTCCCAGAGAACATCATGGTCCAAAATTGCAACAGTATAAAACAAATACAAGCCTACATATTTTTAACAGAGAAACTTAACATATATGCCAGATATTGTAATAGGTAGGATCTTATGAGCCCAAGTAAAATTAGTAAAAGATTGTATAGATACTGTTTAAAGGGACTAGTGTTCTGATGTGTGTGTCCATTCATGCAGCCCCCACTTTGAGTACCCATGGTTTATTGATTGGTGCTACTCACATTTGTTCTTTGTCAAGGTATAATTTTCAAAAATTAAACTCATGATTTTCATACAAATGTAAAATGAGCATGTCATTGATTTATAAGAGTACCTGCATTTTGTTTGTTAGTGAAGTTAAATTAGATTATTTAATTTTACCACCTTCCTGCAAACCAAAGAGGAAAGGTTCCTGGATGCTGTGCTGGTTTTCCTAAAAAGGCATTTGGTTAATTTCAATGAGCTTCCTGGTCCCATCTTACTGCTATAATTTCTCAAACCTATGTCCTTAGTATACCAGGTATTGTGTTTTTCTTAGTATAAGGCACACTTTCACAGTAATTTTTCATGAGCTTACTGGTGTGGATTGGTCAAGCAGGGGAAAAAAATGCTGCAGCCCTCTTTAAGGCATTTCCTCTACAGTGCGCTTTAAGAAATTATTGCTAGTATTATAAACACCTTAATGTGTCCCCTGTTAACATGCCAAGGAAATGACAGTACCAGAACAAAAAACGTTGTGGGTGAATTCTAGGGCATAAGAGATATGGGAAAGAGTAAAGGCATGGTCTTTTCTATATTTTATTAGGTAGACATGCTATTAAACAGCGTTTGACACAAAGAATAAGTGGAGTGTGTTATCTGGCCCATTAAAATGTGGCTTGGGAATTCATTCTTTTTAAATCAAAGAAGAAAACACCTAATGGGTGCTATGTGTACCGTCTGAGGGATGGACACGCTTGAAGCTCTGACTAGGCTGGGGCAAAGGCAATATATGTAACCTAAACATTCATACCCCCCCTAATATGCTGACATAAAAAAAAAAGGGAAAAAAATCAAAGAAGACAGCTGGGAATATTTTATCGAAAAAGTGCCATTCAACAAAATGCCTTTGGAAATTCAAACTCAGAAAAAATAGTAACGCCCATTGGCTAATATTTGTACATATTTTTTGTAAGGGAGTTTTTTTTATTTCAAAGTATTATAGGGGTACAAATGTTTTTGGTTACGTGGATTGCTTTTGGATTGCTCGACTCAGGGTTAAAAGTGTACTTGTCACCCAGATAGTGTTCATTTTACCCATTAGATGAGATATTTCTTTTTTAACAGCTTTTTTGAAGTATAGTTGACATGAAATATACTGCACATATTTGAAGTGTGCAATTTAATGTTTCTAAACATGTATACACCATGACACCATTATCACAATCAAGATAATGACTATATCCATCTTCACCAAAGACTTTTTTATCTATCACTTTGTAATCTTTCCCTCCCACCCCTCTTTACTCTCCCCAATAATGGACCATCACTGATCAACTTTTGTCACTTTAGTTTGCATTGCATATATAATTTTATATAATCATTACAGTATGCAGTACTTTTTTCCTGGTTTCTCTTGCATGCTTATTTTGTTATCACACTTATCTATAATGCATTGCTTTTTATTGTGGAATTACTATTCTACTGCATAGAAATACCACAATTTGTTTACACTTTTACTTCTCTATAGACCCTTAGATTCTTCTGTACAGTTTGGGGCTATCACAAATAAACACTTGCACTCGTCAGTCTTTTTAATTTTAGCCCTTCTAACAGTGTGTAGTGGAATTCCACTGTGCACTTCGTTTGCATTTTCCTATTGACCATGAGGGAGGCATCTTTTCATGTGTTGATCTGCCTTCCACTTACCTTCTTTGGTGAAGATTTTTGGCAACTTTTTAAACAGCTGGGTTGTTTGATTCATATTATTGGGTTTTGAGAGCACTTTATGTATCCTATTGTTATTGCAAGTGTTTTCTCCAGGCTGTGGCTACAATTTTTATTCTCTCAACTGTTAACGTTCCTTTCAAAGAGCAGACACTTACTTTGATAAAGCCCAGTTTACTGCATTTTCTTTTATATATAGCGATTTTGGAGTCATATCTAAGAAATATTTGCCTAATCCAAGGTCATCCAAGGTCATAAAGATGTTCTATGTTTTCTTCTAGAAATCGTGTAGGTTTAGGTTTTAAAATTGGGCCTATCAACCATGCTGAATTAACTTTTGTAAAATGTGTCTGGAGCAATGTCTCTGGGCGCGCGAAGAGGCCCTGAGCGCGCGTGCGCGGGCCGGGCTGGTGCGCGCGCACCTCCACCTTCGCCTCCCCCGCCCCCAGCCCCAATCCTCCACAATAGGCTGAGGCATCATGGCGGCAACACCATGGCGGTGTTATGCTTGTAGCCCCGCCGCGGCCGGTCATCCATCTCACCCTTGATGTGGACGGCTTTCTTCTGGGTGAGTAGTGTGCGGCTGCCTCCCGCGAGGGCTGTCCTGGACGGGCGTGGGGTCGGGGCCTTGGCGGGGTCCATCAGGCCGGGGTGCCTCAGCGGGGTCGTGTCTGGCCCGGGACCCTCGGGCACCCGCTTCCAGTGGGCAGGCCGCGCGTGGGGCTGGAACACGCGGGGCTCGGTCTCCGGGAACCACCGGGCGGGCGTGCAGGTCTCGGTCCTCGCGGCAGAGGGCGGCGCAGCGGGACCCCGCCCTCCTTCTGGTTACCCACCCGTGCGGCCTTGAGCGGTGCCCAGCCTCGGTTTCTCGTCTGCAAAATACCTGCCCACCTGCTGCTGCACGGTTGCTGCTGTGTGCGCCCCTGGATTGTAGCGGGTCTCAACCTGGAGATTTTGACCCCTGCGGTTATCTGAGCAAGTCTGGGTACATTGATTTTAGAATATCAAAACAATCTTGCATTTTCAAGTAAAATTTAGTTGTGATATATTATCCTTTTTATGTATCGTTGAATTACTTTGCCAAATTTTGTTTAGAATTTTTGCATCAAGGATAATTAGGGATCTTAGTTTGTTGTATTCCTTTCCTGTAAAGCCTTTTTCTGGTTTTGTTATGAGAAGAATACTTCACTTATTAAATGAGTTGATAAGTATTCCATCTCCTTCAACTTTCTGAAAGAGTTTGTGTAGAATTGGTATTATATCTTCCTTTAATGATTGGTGGAAGTCAGTCTTGTAATGATTTGAGATTGGATTTTTGTTTGTGGAAAGGATTTTAACTATAATTTCAATTTCTTTCGTAGATATATTACGTCTATCTGGAAAGTATCCAGCCATTGTTAATATAAAGAGAACCTGCTCGATATCGCTGTAACCTCGCAGCCAAGGAGAGTGGACTGGAATGCGTATGCATGAACAATGACAATTTCATTGTACTCATCAGTGGGATGCTAGAGATTGTTCAGTGAGCGTGTGTACTGTGTAGTGGTTGCATTCAAAATGACTGAGCGAGTAGAGCAACGAATCTGCATCAAATTTTGCATTAAGCTTGAACATTCCTCCGCGGAAACTATTCGGATGATTCAGAAGGCTTTCGGGTACAGTGCAATGAGTGCAGCGCAAATAAAAGTGTGGCACAAACGCTTCAAAGATGGTCGAGAATCTGTTGAAAGTGATCCACGTTCTGGAAGGCCTGCAACAAGCAGAACAGCTGAGAATGTTGAACGTGTACGGGCTGCAATCAACAAAGATCAGAGACTGACAGTGCGAGAGTTAGAAGCTGATCTGGGGATTCCAAAAACTACTGTGTCTGAGATTTTGACACAGGATCTTGGCATGAAACGTGTTGTGGCAAAATGTGTTCCACAGCTTCTGCTACCAGAGCAGAAGGAACATTGTGCTGCATTTGCTAATGACTTGCTTCAAACTGCTACCGATGAACCAGATTTACTCAAGAAGATCATAACCAGAGATGGATCATGGGTCTACGGCTATGATCCTGAAAAGAAGGCCCAGTCGTCCCAATGGAAGTCACGTGGTTCTCCACGCCCAAAGAAGGCACGGCAAGATCACAGCAAGATCAAGACCATGTTAACTGGGTTTTTTGATTGGGAAGGTGTTGTCCATCACAAGTACGCTCCTCCAGGCCAAACAATTAACAAGGAGTACTACCTCAGTGTTCTTTGTCGGTTGAGAGATGCCATGCCACGAAAACAGCCACAGCTATGTGCAACTGGTGATTGGCAGCTTCATCACAGCAACATGCCTGCCCATATATCACATCTTGTGCAGAGTTTTTTGGTAAAACATCAAATCACCCAGGTGACTCAGTCTGCCTACAGCCCAGATTTGGTGCCTTGTGACTTCTGGCTTTTCCCAAAACTAAAATCACCTTTGAAAGAGAAGAGATTTCAGACTGTTGATGAGAGTCAGGAAAATACAACGAGGCAGCTGACGACGATTCCAACACAGGATTTTGCAGAGTGAACAGTGGAAGAGATGCTGGGAGAACTGCGTGAGGTCCCAAGGTGCCTACTTTGAGGGGGACTGAGGTTTCATTGTCCCATGTACAATGTGCAATGTATCTTCTTCAGTAAATGTCTCTATTTTTCACATTACATTGTTGGATACTTTCCGGACAGACCAAGTAAGGCTACTGAGCCTGTCTGTTCTTAAGTAAGCTTCGGTATCTTTCAAGGAATTTGTTATTTTGTTTGTCAAATTTATTGGCATAAAGTTATTCATGATATTTCCTAACTGTATTCTTAATATTGGTAGAATATGTAATGACATAATTTCTCATTCCTATTCTGGTAATTTGTGTCCGTTTGCAAGTTTTCCTGATCATTCTGGCTAGAGATTTATCAAGGTTATTGTATTTATCCAAGAACCAGCTTTTTGGTTTTATAGATTTCCCTCCATTTTTTTGTTTTTTATTTAATTGATTTCTACTCTGATCTTTGTAATTTCCTTTCTGTAGATTAATTTGTTTTTCATTTGTTCTTTTTATATCATATGTTAAAAACTGAGAATATTGGTTAGAGTGCTTCTTTCCAAACAGATGCATATAGTACTATAAATTTCCCACTAAGTACTGTGTTAGTGGCATCTCAAAATTTTTAATATGGTATGTTTTTCATTTAGTTCAAAATGATTTTTAATTTCTCTATTAATTTTGTTTTTTAACCCATGGATTATTTAGATGTCTGTTATTCCAAATATTTGGAGATTTTCTAGAGATTATTCTGTTACTGATTTAAAAATAATTAATAGAATATTTCCAGTAAAGTTTTAGATACACAGCGTAGTTGGGCAGGTAGTACATATAATTATGTATACCTCCACCATACCTGTCTCTCTACCCCTATATGTAATTACCCCTAATTATTAACATCTTGCATTAGTGTTGTACATTTGTCACAATTAATGACCAAATATTGACACTATATTATTAACTATATGCAATAGTTTTCATTAAGGTTCACTCTTTGAGTTATCCTCTTACGTGGGTTTTGACAAATGCAAAACATGTATCCACCATTATAGCTTCATACAGAATAGTTTCATCATCCTAAAATCTGTGCTTCACCTGTTCATCCCTCTCCTTCCCCCGAAATCCCTGGTCATGTCCATGTTTGTTACTGTTTCTACAGATTTAACTTTTCCAGAATTTCACATGATTGGAACCATACATTATGTAGCCTTTCCAGACCGAGGTCTTTCATTTAGCAATATATTTAATACATTTAAGATTCTTCCATGTCTTTTTATGGCTTGATAGCTCATTTCTTTTTATTACCGAATAATACTTTGTTGTTTGGATGTAGAGAGTGTGTTTATACATTAAATGGTTGAAGGACATCTAGGTTGTTCCCATTTTGGAGTGATTATTATGAATAAAGCTGCTATAAATATTTGTGTGCAGGCTTTTGTGTGGACATAAGTTTCCAGCTCATTTGAATAAATACGTAGGAGTACAATTGCTGTATTGTATGATAAAACTGTATTTAGCCTTGTAAGAATTGTCCAAACTGTCTTCCAAAGTGATTGTACCATTTTGCCTACCCCCCACAAATGAAGGAGAGTTCCTTTTCCTTCACATCCACAGTGGTATTTGGTATTGTCATTTTTTGAAAAAATTTAGCCATTGTAATAGATGTCTAGTGATATCTCATTGTAGTTACTTAATGACATATGGTGTTGAATATCTTTTCACAAGGTTTTTTCCATCTGTATATCATTTTTGATGAGGTGTTTTTTCAGATTTTTTTGCTCATTTACTAATAGGGTTTTTTTAAAATTGTTGACTTTTAAGAGTTCTTTTTATATTTTGGTCCCATGTCCTTAATATATGTGTTTTGCAAATATTTCTTCCCATCTGTGGCTTGTTTCTCCATTCTCTTTATAGTTTCTTTCTCAGAACAAAAGTTTTTTAATTTTAACAAAGACCTACCAATTTTTTCTTTCACATATTGTACTTCAGTATTGTATCTAAAAAGTCATTCCCAAACTCAAGGTTACCTAGATATCTTCTATGTTATTTTGTAGAAGTTTTACATTTTGTTTAAATTTAGGCCTAAAAAGTTGAACTTATAAAAGTAGACAGTAGAATGATGATTACCAGAAGGCTGTGTTGGGGGTGGATGGGGAGTTGTTAGTCACAGGTACAAAGTTTCAGGTAGACAGTAGGAATAGGTTTTGAAATCTGTTAGGGTGACTATAGTCAATGTGTATTTCAAAATAACTAAGTAAACTTCAAATGTCTCAGCACAAAAATGATAGGTAATTGAGGTGATGGATATGTTACTGAGCTTGATTTAATCATTCCACATTGTATATATAAATCAAAACATAACACTGTACCCTCTAAATAAATGTATGTAATTATGGTTTGTCAATTAAAAATAATTATAAAATTAGGTCTAAGATTCATTTTGAATTAATTTTTGAGGAACAAGGACTGTCTCAATTCTTTTGTTTGTTCTTGATGTATAGATGTCCAGTGGTTCCATCACCATTTTTGAAAAGGCTGTCCTTCCCCCATTGAACTGCCTTCGCCTTTTTCTAGAAGATCAATTGACTATGTTTGTGTGCTTTGATTTCTGGGTTCTCTCTTCTGTTCCATTGATCAATTTGCAAGTCCTCTAACTTTGTTCTTTCGCTCCCATGTTGTTGGCTATTGTAGGTCTTTTACTTTTCCATGTAAACTTTAGAATTAGTTTGTCAATTTCCATAAAATAACTTGCTGGTGTTTTCACTGGAATTGTTTTGAATTTATAAATTTAAGTAGGAGAATTGGCATCTTAACAACATTAAGTCTTATCTATGAACATGAAAAATCTCTTCATTTCTTTAGATCTTCGATTCCTTTCAACAGAGTTTTGTAGTTTTCCTCATATAGATCCTGCCTATAGTTTACTAGATTATGTCTTTTGTTTGTTTGTTTTTGAGACAGAGTCTCACTCTGTTGACTGGGCTAGAGTGCCATGGCGTCAGCCTAGCTCACAGCAACCTCAAACTCCTGGGCTCAAGCAATCCTTCTGCCTCAGCCTCCCGAGTAGCTGGGACTACAGGCATGCACCACCATGCCTGGCTAATTTTTTCTGTATATTTTTAGTCGTCCAGCTAATTTCTTTCTATTTTTAGTAGAGATGGGGTCTCACTCTTGCTCAGGCTGGTCTCGAACTCCTGAGCTCAAACAATCCTCCTGCCTCGGCCTCCCAGAGTGCTAGGATTATAGGTGTGAGCCATCGTGCCTGGCCTAGATTATGTCTTAAATATTTGATTTTCTTGATAACAAATATAATTTGCTAATGCAAATGGTATTGTGTTTTTAATTCCAAATTCCAGTTGTTCATTGCTGGGATATAGGAAAGCAATTAATTTTATTTGTTTACCTTATATCATGCAAACTTGTTATAATCCAGAAGGATTTTTGGTTGATTCTTTGGGATTTTCTATGTAGAAAATCAAGTTATTTGTGAGCAAAGAGTGTTTTATTTCTTCCATCCCAGTCTATATACCTTTTATTTCCTTTTTGTGTCCCATGGCGTTAGTTAGAATTCCAGTATGATGTTGGGTAGGAGCCGTGCCCGTGATCTTAGGGATAAAGCATCCAGTTTTTCACATTATGTGTGTTATTATGTGTAGAGGTTTTTTTTGGTAGATATTCTTTATCAAGTTGAGAAATTTCCATTCTATTCCTGGTTTGCTGAGAGTTTTATTCACACATGGGTATCAGATTCTGTCAATGCTTTTCCTACATCTATTAAGATAATCAAATGATTTTTCTTCTTTAGCCTGTTTGAGTGATGGATTACTTTATCTGTATTTTAAATGTTGAACCAACCTTGTATACCAGGAATAAATCCCACTTGGTCTTGGTGTAGAATTCATATTATGTATTGCTAGATTCAGTTTGCTAATATTTCGTTAAGAAGTTCTGCATCTGTGTTCATGAGAGGTATTGGTCTATACATTTTCTTTCTTTTAATGTCTTTATCTGGCTTGGATATTAGGACCTCATAGAATGTGTTGGAAAATGTTCCCTCTTCTTCTATTTTCTGGAAGAGATTGTAAATAATTAGTATGGTTTCTTCCTTAAATGTTTGGTAGAATTCACCTGTGAAATGATCTGGCCCTGGTGCTCTCTTTCTTGGAAGATTGTTAATTATTC
>RJWJ010031934.1:0-18846 GCA_004363605.1 Indri indri
GTATGCCTTTAATTCCACTCTCTTGCCTGATTGCTGTGGCCAGGACTTCTAGCACTATGTTGAACAGAAGTGGAGATAGTGGGCAACCTTGTCTGGTTCCAGTTCTAAGTGGGAATGCTTTCAATTTTTCTCCATTCAGTATGATGTTGGCTGTGGATTTGTCATAAATGGCTTGTATCATTTTTAGGTAAGCCCCATCTATGCCTATTTTGTTAAGCATTCTTATCATAAAAGGGCGTTGAATTTTGTCAAATGCCTTTTCCGCGTCGATTGAGAGTATCATATGGTTTTTGCTTTTGCTTCTGTTTATGTGGTGAATTACATTTATAGATTTGCATATGTTGAACCATACCTGCATCTCTGGAATGAAGCCCACTTGGTCATGGTGGATTATTTTCTTAATAAGCACCTGGTTAGCTAGAATTTTTTTGAGAATTTTTGCATCTATATTCATAAGGGAAATTGGTCTGTAGTTTTCTTTTTTTGATGCATCCTTTCCTGGTTTTGGTATCAGAGTTATGTTGGCTTCATAAAACGTATTATTAATAGGAAAACCTTGAGAAAACCTAAAAGTATATCAATAATCAATTGTTTATTTACATTGTGGTAGATCACCAATCTTTCAAGTATAATTGGCAAGAGAAAGAGCACACCTATCAACTGAAAATATCCTCTGAGGTTGGACCAGCTGCATTCTTGAATATAATATTTCCACTTGGCAAGTGAGGAGTCTTAGGCCCTTTCTAGTCTGTCAGTGAGTGAGTCTAAGTTGACCCACCCCAAAACAGGATGTCAAGCCAGAGGCTCTATGGCTCGGGTTTCAACAAAAACCCGGTAGAAATCTAATAGCTTTTTTTCAAAAACAGTGTACCCGGTAACCATGTCATGGAAGTAACATGCCTCTCTCTGCCAGACATTCCAATTAGCAATATCATCAGCCACAGAGACTTTTAGTTAAAGGGATTATCAGAATTTGGGGGGCCCAGAGGTGCTAATGTTCCTCTCCAATTGAGAAAATTTCCTCTGACATTCACAGGATGGGGAAATACAAGCATATAATATATATCAATTCCTGTCATACATTTATAGGTAAAAGCAACAAAAACAGTATATTCAGTTGGCCCAAAGGAGCCACCACAAGGTTATATTAACTTTCCTTCCCCACAATGAACCTTGCCCAAACCCCGTCAGTGGGATTCAGTGGCCACTCCTCCCACGGGAAAGGCAGGAGATTGACTTGGGTTCTCGTATCCATCAGAGTGATAAAGGTTTAAGGCCCTCCCCTCCCCAGTTCCTCAGACACTCAGGTGGCTTCCAGTGGCCTTTGGTCCCTCTTGTAGACAGGGAGACCTCAGCCTCATCACTAGTCTCCTTCCTCTTTAACCCAAGGTAGGAAGGGACAAAGAGATGAGGGGACCCAGAGGGAGAGAGCGGCTTTCTGCCAATAAACAAGGCACATTCACTTCAGTTTTGAGTGGCACAGCAGCTGCTTGCAGCTTCTCCAAATGAACTACAACCCTTGTGTTTGACCCAAAGCCCTATATCAGGTGGCAAGGTTATCATTATTGACACCATATATTTCAGCCTTAGGGACCCCTTGTCTTAGCAGCCATGACCACATTGTTTCCTGGCTGGGGTCGTAGGGTTTATGGCCTTTGGATATCTCAAGCTTTACTGTAACCGCAGCAACTTTAAGGAATGCATCTTAATCCAGGGCATATCCTCTTGCCAGGATAAGATCTCTTAAGTTTGCCCTGGTTTCAACATAAGGATATTGGAATTTTCCTGCTGAGGGACTGATCACAAGAATTTATCTCATCCTCCAGTGGGTCACCTGCATCAGCGTTGTAAACCCACTCTGGGGCAGTAAGAGTCTACATACCAGCCAACAGTTCATTTATGGCTTCCCATGGAAATTTGTCATGAAAATTCCCCTTGGATGTAAGAGGCCAAAGCTCCCTTATAGGAGATACCACAAAAAAATTTTGAGCCATTTACCGTCATGTCCAGATGGATCTAAGGTTAGAATGATTAACTGAATGAGAAGCTGAGTGGTAAGACAGCCCAGCTCTTTCCTTTCTTCCTTAACAAGCATTGTGCATCTCACCTTCTCCTCTGCCAAGAGAACCAGCCAAAGTTATAACTCACTTGGTTTCTGCCTATAGCAGCCACAAATTTTCCTCCTTTCAGCTCCCTTTGAGGTGCTAAGAACCTGTAAAGTAGAAGAGTCCTTGCAAACACCCATAAATCTGTAGACCCTGACAGAAGATAAATCTCAAAATGTATCTCTACAACTGTTGTCTGAAAGGCATTGGAACCTTCTGCCCACCCAGGACAAATCTTACTACCAGTTATTACAATGGGGCACACTTGAGGCTAACCAATAGATTGGCAAATAGTTTCCCCCACCCACAGTAGTTAGCAAATAGAACATGCTTTAAGCAATGGTCTTTGGACCTACTTCCTCATACTTGGCCTACAAGCACCATTCCAATTCCTCCTCATTAACAGGAAATAAAAAGGAAGACCATTTGTGGCCCATTTGGCCATACAATTTGGTCAGTATATTTGGTACCAACTTCCATGGACTTCCTTCAAATCCTGTTAGTCAACCTACGAAGCCCTTGTTCTTCCTCTTCAAGAAAGCCATATATCTTCATCCATATCCCGTCTTCATTGCCAATACTGTTGAGAACTGCAAAAGGTCTGAGATTTCACTCTTCTTGGAAGATAAGTCAGCCTGCCATAGTATCATGCATGCTTGCAGAAGACATGAGACTCTTAGGTGAGAGACAAAGGACCAGGGCTGGGATTAGAGTAAGGCAAGAGAGGTGCCTAGGGAGGAGGCTCTTACTCTCAAGATCATGCAAGTGCAGATCAGCCTTAAGGAGGAGTCTCTCCTCAAATTTTTCACCCTAGATGTCTCTCTTTTCTCACCTAGTCCCAGCCCTGCAAAGAACTTTATTACTGCAATAGTAGTAGCCAGAGTATCTGCATTTCCTGTGCCAAGTTCCCAATTCTTCACGGTAAAGACCAGATAACATCTGCATACACATTAGGTTGCATTACAGGACAGGAACCAAATCTTAAGAAACCTAAATCTTCTATAATGAACAGTAAGCATATCTGTTCTTTGCTCCAGAGGAAGATGCTATCTCTGTGTTCCAAGACTATTGTCTGTATGAATGTCCTTTAAAGAAGAATCCAGAATAAAGGTAGCCAGTGCCTCTGCTCACAAGATGTTCGTAAACACAAATAGATCCATGGAGAATTGTCACAGTGATTTTTAGTTATGTATATATATAAATTTTATGCTAATATATGTGCTAACCAACTTGTTTCTTTTACATACCCATCCCCTCCCCTTTCTGTGACCAAGCTTTTACTTAAATCATGGTTAAAAAAAAAAATAGGGCATTTGGTAATCTGACTCAACCTGGGGAGAAAAAAAAACAGGTAATTGTAGCATAAAATGCAGAAGGGATATGCTAAAAGAAGGAGTTATCCTGTAGAACTCTTGCTCACAGTGTATAAAGTGCTGTCCCCAGTGGGACTGAATGACTCATGAAAAGGTAAAATTCTGAGGGAGAGAAGCAGAGTGTTAAATTGTCTGTTGAGACGGGGAAGGGACAAAGAGGTCCTAAAAAGGAGTGTATTTATCCACCTGCACCTTCAAAAAATATTGCCCCTAGACGAGTAGCCCTAGGAGCTCCCACTGAGGACCTGCAGGATACAGTAGAAGAGACCCTCCAAACACCCACAAATCTGGGGACCCCGTAGGAAGATAAATCTCAAAGTATTGTTACGTACAGTCATCTTGAATCCATAGGTTTCGTTCAGCTGAAAGTTCAAACTGGTTAATAATGGAATATGACAGTCCTCATTTTCATTGTCAAGGGCCTACATTGGAGTTAAATACAGTATCAAATAACAAGTATTTTTTAAATATCCAAATTTGAAACAACAAAGATTAACACCTAAAGACAAAAAACTCACTTTGTTTTTATTTAACATAAAAAGTTACTTTAACCTACCCTTCCTCAAACTCTCTTTTAAACAAATTTATGTTTATATTATTACTTTTATCTATTTAACATATACTCAATAAGTTAATAATGTCTACGCACAGTTCTAGAAATTAGGAATGTTCTTGCTTTGGTTTTATCAGCATTAGTATATCACTAATATTCTGCAATAAAAGTCCACCTAGGTTCTTTCCATTGCTTACTTAGAGGTAGGACCTCTTGGCCCTGAGTCCTAGTCTAGACTCTGAATCTAATATTGGCCCTGGGAAAGAGAAATATACATAACCTTGGTTGCAAGCTCAGCACCATTCTGATTTTAGGTGTCAGTTTCTAAGTACCTTGTTCTCCTGTACCTGAGGCTTTGCTCTGCATTCCAGGTCTTCGACAACTGAGATTCTTAATTAGAACTCCAGTGTCTTGGTAATTTGTTCTTGTCTTATGGTTGGCGCCAGACTCCTAGTATTCCTATGATTATCTCAAACTATTGCCAACTTCCTTGATGCTGACAAACATGGCCTAGACCTGCTCTTTGGAATTTTACCAGTTGCTTGTGCCATTCCACCTAGTTAGACATATGGCCTTCAGTTGGAACTTCTATTAATGATATTCTTGCCCTAACTGTCCCTCTTCTTATTATAAGCTGATTTTCAGATCTACATTTTTACATTCCCTTCTGTATACCTAGTCATACCTAAAGTAATTAATCCATGACCTTGATCCTTGGTTCAGCTACACCATGTGCACATACACACACACACCTGTCAAAAACTGGAATAACCATTATTTTAAGAATTATTTCACCATTATTTCAACATTTTTAAAACTGTAGCTCTTTTCACCATCATTTTAAGATGATTTGTTTCATCAGCTCAGAGCCTAAAATGGTTTTGGCAGACAAATCTATGTTGACACCCAGCTAACTGGATATTTCCAAGAAGTTGGTACTAGAGCCTTTAAAGTAATCATTATTTTAAGAATTACTTCACCTTCATTTCACCATTATTTTACTAACTGTAGGAATTTTCACCATTATTTTAAGAATCGTATCTTGGACTTGATTTTTGTGAGAGGTGGAAAGTGCTGGTCCTGTGTCTGTCTTTTGCTTGAGTTGATTAGTGTCAGAGATGAGAAGTGTGCATTTTAATGAGAAGTGAAAAGTGTGGATCCTGTTTCAGTCTAAAGATGAAACAAGATCCACATTTTTCACCATCATCTTAGGAATCTTTTGATTTACCAGCTCTTAATCAAAAACAATTTTGGCAGACAAATCTATGTTTAGGCCCAGGTAACTGGCTATTTTCAAGGAGGAGGTAGCAGAAGTTTTGAAATAACCATTATTTTAAGAATTTTTCCAGCCGGGCGCGGTGGCTCACGCCTGTAATCTTAGCACTCTGGGAGGCTGAGGTGGGAGGATGGCTTGAGCTTAGGAGTTCGAGACCAGCCTGAGCAAGAGCAATTCCCAGTCTCTACTATAAATAGAAAGAATTTAGCTGAACAATTAAAAATAGAAAAAATTAGCCAGGCACAGTGGCACGTGCCTACAGTCCCACCTACCCAGGATGCTGAGGAAGGAGGATCGCTTGAGCCCAGGAGTTTGAGGTTGCTGTGAGCTAGGCTGATGCCATGGCACTGTAGCCCAGGCAAGAGAGTGAGACTCTGGCTCAAAAATATATATATATATATATAATTTCACCATTTTTTAAAGAACTGTAGCACTTTTCACCATTACTTTAAGATGATTCGTTTCAACAGCTCTGAGACTAAAATGGTTTTGGCAGGCAAATCTATGTTGAGGCCCAGCTAACAAACATCAGCAGTCTCAACTTTAGACATTATGCTCCTTGGAATAAGCCTTTTGAATCATCAGTAATATTAGCAGCAGAGCAATCAGTACGCATCTGCAACAGAGCTGCTTATGGGGTACACAAGAAGCTCTCCATTTGAGCCAGAGTAGGAAAACGGAAATGGTGGATAGTAAGAGGTAATCAAAGGGCTAATTCATGGAGAACATGAGAAACTGCTTCTAGAGAAAACTCAATATTCCTTGTAAAGAATTTAAAGTAGGACTAGTGTTCCCATAGAGATATAAGAAAAGCCAGAAAAAATATTGCTTTGAGGTATTATTTTTCCTCCCTAGGTGATACAACCTAGCAAATGATTGATTATTAGTATAAACTAAACCCTAACAAATGAAAATTCATTTTCTAATTATTCTCATCTTCCACAGACATTGGCTTGATCCAAAAGTCTATTTTAACAATGACCTATTTTCTCTAAAAAATTTGGTTTAATTATGAATCAAAAAGTGCAGATTCCCTTTTTCATGAAAATTGTTTGCTATATTTTTATTTTATCTTTAAAGACTCCATCTCTGTCTGATCATTAGTGATAACCAAATATTACTACATGGCCTGACTTCTTTTTAATATCTATTTTCCATTCTATATAATATTAACGTTTGGAGGATTTAAGTTGCTTTGTCATGCTTTAGGATGGCTAACCTATCCAAAGCATTTCTCTGTTTTACCAAAAAAACAAAAAAGAGCATTACATATCTGCTGGAAAGATCAGAAACTGGACCACAGCTGAAATAGAATATTTTCATTACATGGAGGTTTCAAATGACGTTTAAATGCATGATTTACCATAAGTTATAAAACCCAAGAAGATAAATGAAAGAACTATGAGCATGAAATATATACTGAGTACTTCTGGAATTTTGGTTATCTTCGATTATTTAATAAAAACAAGTCATAAATAGAAATCTCTGATGACTCTTACCCTCACCACAAATCTCTACCCACACTGGCTTCTTTGCCATTCTTCAAACAGGCCAAGGTTGTTCCTGCATGAAAGATTTTGCTCTTGCTCTTTCTCCTTGAATTAGTTAAACATTCCTGCACAAAAAAATACTCCAAAACTTCATGATTGAAAACAATAAACATTTATTATCCCAAAGTTCCTGTGGGTCAGAACTTTAGGAGGAGGTTAGCTAAGTGCTCTGGCTAGGGTCTCTTGTGAGGTTGCAAGAAGATGTCATCCAGGGCTGCCGTCATCTGAAGGCTTGACTGAGGGTCCACCTCCAAGATGGATCACTCACAGCGCTGGCTGGCAAATTGGTACTGGCTGTTAGCAGGAGGTGTCAGTTCCTTGCCACGTGGCCATCTCCATAGAGTTGCTTGAGTGTGCTCAGGTATGGCAGCTGGTTTCCCCCAGAGAATGTTCCAGGAGATCAAGGGGGAAATGGCAATGTTTTTTATGTCCTAACTCAGCATTTCCACACCACTACTTCCACTGTATTCTGCTCATCACACGGACTAATCCTTATTCAGTGTGGAAGGGGACTCCATAGGGGTAGAAATGCCGGGAGGCAAAGACCACTGGGGTCATCTTGGAGTCTGGCCCCCACACCACTTCTCTCAGATCTTTTCATTAATACTTTTCCTTAGCTTACCTAATTCAGGTCTTTGCTGAAAGGTGATCATCCTTGCCCTATCACTTTCCTGCATTGCTTGTATAACACTTGTCAATGCCCAGAATTATATTATTTATTTGCTTATGTGTTTAAATTTTTTATCATCTATCCCCTCAACTTCATGATGGGAGTCACTTTGTTTACCTGTTCACAATACAAGCCAATCACTAAGCACAGTGCCCAGCACAAAGTGGGCACTCAGCAAATATTTTTTGAGTACATGTATGGGCTTTTAAAGCATTGATAATGAATTTACACTCAGTTCTTTGTGTTCTTTCACAGTTTTGCAACTGCACGTGGACAAAAATATTAGCAGTAGCCTGAAGGATGACAAATCATAAGACTGAAGCTCCATTAATAATATTATTTTTAAGTGAATTATAGTGTTTGTTAATAATTAAAGTTTTCATTATTCAATATGAATGACTTTTGCCTTTCTAAGAAAATTTCCAGGATTTGTGAAATATTTTAATTCTATATGTATTATGAGAAAAAACAAATGATTTTAAATATTTAAGTATAATAAGAAACAACTACCAGGAAAGAGTATTTGGAAATAAATGTAGATGAAAGGAGATGTTAATCTTGGAAGAGGCTTAATCTCTTTAAATGCCATTACCATTCATTACTTCTGGTTCTTGGGGCTTAATTATTATCTCAGTACCTGATGTACGTACACATCATCTGTCATTTTGCCACCGAAATACGGAAGAAAGAAGTATGCTCATTTTAAATAGGTAAATGATAGTTCTCTCTACTGACCTTGTTTCTCACCTGCACATCTCTAGGAGGTAAAATTACAACTTGTCCCTTCCCTGCTAAGAAGAACACAAGCAAAGTTAAAACCTAGTACTGAAGGTTCATCTAAAATGCTGCGATTTATACTCTGCACAAAGAGCAATTAGAAATGGTCTGTCAAATGCTCATTTATGCAAAGTCATTTGCACCCATGCAATTAGATTATCATAGAGATAATCTGCTCAGACTAATACCTCTCATTGCAAATGTAATTATTCTAGCTTTAATCCATCTTAATTGAGTAGGAAAGCAGAAATGGGTAGGTCAGTCAGTAAATGAACCTCTAAGATCAAAGTAGGCAAAAGGATGTTCATTCCAAAGTGGATTGCTAAATAATTTTTTGGCACAGGGTTAATAGAATCATTAAAATGGAAAGAATATTAGAAATTATCTAATCACCCTCCCAGCCAAAGCAGAAGTTTCCTCCACATCATCCAACCTCTGTTTGAACTGTAATTGTGATGGAGATTACACATCAATCTTCTCTTCTCTTCTTTTAATCTTCTCTTCACACTACTTTTTACATTTTCCTCCTATTATTCCTCATATAACATCATTTCCAGATTCCTTTATCTTAGTCCCTGAAATGGACTTTACTTAGTTGAAGTCTATGTTTAAATTCAGAACCTAGAAGTACTCCAATGGCCTGACCAGTGAAAGAATAAAGTTGCTTTTGTAATTAATTTATTACTCTTTGCAGATTAAATTTCATTACAGTTTGAATAACTGATACTGATAGCACATAATGAGCCTGCAGTCAACTAAAGCTCCTAATTCCTTCTCACATGAACTGATGCTAAACTATGACTCCCCGAACCTTAAGGTTTGAAGTTGATTTTCTGAATTTTCAGATTTACTTTTATCCCAAATAAATTTCACCTTGTTAGTTTACTTCCATTCATTCTAGCTTACTAATATTTAAATGAATCATTACTTAATTATTCAATATATTAATAATATCAGGGCCAGGATTAGGGTGAGGCAAGTAAGGTGCTCACCTTAAGCACAAAATTTAAGGGGCAGCAAAACTCTCAGGAATCAAGACAACCTTTGAACACAATATTTTAAAACATCAAAATCAATGCAAAAAAAATCCATGATAAAATATCAAAATTTTAAATAAAGACTGACTGGGGGTTTTATTTGTTTGTTTGTTTGTTTGTTTGTTTGTTTGTTTTTGAGACAGAATCTTGCTCTGTGGCCCTGGGTTGAGTGCAGCAGCATCATTGTAGCTCACAGCAACCTCAAACTCCTGGGCTCAAGCAATCCTCTTGCCTCAGCCTCCCAAGTAGCTGAGACTACAGGTGTGCACCACCATGCCCAGCTAATTTTTCCATGTTTTGTAGAAACAGGGTCTCACTCTTGCTCAGGCTGGCCTTGAACTCCTGAGCTCAAGCAATCCTCCCGCCTCGGCCTCCCAGAGTGCTAGGATTAGAGGTGTGAGCCACTGCACCCAGCCAGATTGACTGTTCTTGTTCATGTTTTTGTTTGTTTTATGACCCAGAACTATTGTGCAATGGAAGCAGTCATTTCCAAGCAGCCGGTGGTTCCCAGAATAGGGGCTAGTGAGGCTTCCCACTCCAGTGTTTACGAGGGCTGGCAATGACGTGCAAACATACTGGACAAAATGAAGCTTTATATATAGCCACAGCTTTTGATTGTTGAAATTTTATTACCTTTTTTATTTGCTTCATAATACAGGAGGGTATTTCAGTAAGTATATATAGGAGCCTACATTTTTCCTCTCATCTTAGATTCCAATCCCTAGCACTGCAATAACCATTTGCCTCTATCCCTATCTCATCCCCAGACTTATGTTGTCTGTAAATTTGATAAATGTGCTTTTTGGATCTTTGTATAAGGCATTGATAAATATATTGATCTGAGAAGTTCAAATATAAACACTAGTTCTCTGACTGAGAGAGCTTGTTCTAGTTTGAAAATTGTTCAATCAACTAAAAATTCACTTTCTTGTGCTCATTTGTTTCACATTTCTTATCTTTATATTTCTGAACCTAGAAGCCACTCATTATTTAGTAAATTGAATTACAGTCAGCCCTCCACATCCATGCACTCTGCGTCCATGGATTCAACCAACCTTGGATCAAAAATATTCAGGAAAAAGATGGATAGTTGTCTGTACTGAACATGTACAGACTTTTTCCTTGTCATTATTTCCTAAACAATGCAGCATAGCAACTATTTACAATGTATTTACATTATAAGTAATCTAAGGGTTGATTCAAAGTATACAGGAGGATGTGTGTGGGTTATATGCATATACTACAGCCACCGCATGTCAGGGACTTGAACATACATGGATTTTGGTATCTATGGGAAGTCCCGGAACCAATTCCCCTCGGATACCAAGGGATGACTGTATGGTCTTATTAACTTAAAAATATGATTAATTAGAATACCTCATTTCACATGCAGGCTAAATATCAGAAAGTTTACAGTATTTTGTAATTTTTATTGTGTTTATGCTTTTATCTACACAGAAAAGAATGGCCAATTATTTTATTTGATTTTCTTAGAGCAATTACCTCTACAGATTCTTTTTTTCCTTCAGGTAGCCACATAGAATGAAGGGGTGGAAGTTATAAGACACCATATTTTTATGAAGTATAAGGAAGAATGCTCTAATTAGAGACATTGCTTAAATGTGAGATAGTGATTTCCCTGTCACTAGAGGTGTTTAAGCAAAAGATGTTTACCACTTGCTGTGGACGTCATAGCAGGATTTCAAAAGTATAAGAGGAGTTGAAAATGGTTAAGATGATAAATTTTACGTTATGTGAATTTTACCACAATTTTTAAAATTGGGGGAAAAAAATACAAGAATAGCTTGAATTCTATTACTCCAGAGCCCCTTTCTAACTCTAGAACTCTGTGATACGACTCCATAAGATAAGCAGTATTGTAAGTTTCCACATGAGTAAAATCAGTGGTTCTTTCAGCTTGATATTTCTTACAATATCAAGCTGAATCAAAAAGATATTTGGAAAAGAAAAATGTAATTATTTTCATGACTTCAAACTCAAAGGCTAAACATGTTCTGAATATGTTCAGAATTTGCTCTTCCTCTTATACACTCTATCGTACATCATTTTGTCTACATCCTGTGGAACCTATTCTATTTTCTACCTGCATTACCTTTCTGAATGGTGCATTCTATCGATTCACTACTTACATTGTAAAGTAAAACATCATGTTATTCTACTTGTTGTACAATTTCTTGTTTCTTACCACTTAGGGAAAATTAAGAAGTCATTTCTATTGTCTCCATACTTCTTTGAACAAAGTGAATTTAAAAGTACTAATAAAATCTTGATCATATATCTTACAAAAACATGTTTACGATGACCCAAGGAAAGAATACAGGTGTTTTATTCCATTAGATATGAAATATAAATATTTGGCTTCTCTACATTAGTGGTCCTCAGTCTGGTTGTTCATTATAATTGCCTGGAAAGTTTTAAAACAGTGCTGCCCAGCTTCACCTCACACCAATTAAATCAGACTCTCTGAAGGTATAAAGAGCCTGGGTAAGAGCATTTGGTAAAGTTTCCAGTTGTTTTTAATGTGCACCAAGAGTTGAGGACCAGTTTTATTTGTGTATTGTACTCTCTCCCCATCTCTCTCACTCTCTCTCTGGCACCCGTCGAACTTAAAAACAATATCAAAAACAGTCAGAGTTTCCCTGTGTGAAACTAACTCCACACCAGTAACTGAGACACAGGTGCAATGAAAACATTTTAAGTGCCCAAAGAGGACAGAGTGGCAATTGTTGACTTCCAAAAGGAATTTTTCTCCCTCCACATGGAGAAATGAAGATAAAGAAATATTACTTTGTCTAAACGAGACTGGAAACTGTTGTGTTTTCTTACTACAAAACACAGTTGAGAAATAAGTAGTCTGTACTTTGGGAAACTCCTGGTGTGTCACAGTGCCTTGTCTGACTGCTGGTAGGTTACACCACAGCACCAACGCTGGTTAGTAATAAAAATAATAACAACGATGCTTTTTACATCTTGGATGATTTTCATTGTAAGAACTCAGTTATGACTCAATCATCTGAATCATTTATTTTAAAATAAATTTGTCAAATCTACAGAAGAAACAATCTAAAAGTCTGATAATAAAGGATTGGTTCATTATATCACAGGTTGAAAAAAAGACACACGTATGTTAAAGTAGACCAATTCTGTTATACAAAAAAATCAGGTTTCAATTTAGCATAAATACAATAATTTATATGTATTTATAAATATATGTATTAATAGCTATGGACAAAATATAAGCATATATAATCTTTCATATATATTATAGTCTTCTATATATACATAGATACATAAATGAATATATGAAATATATTTATAATTATATATATAATTTTCCAAGAGTTTGATGTTTATCTCTGGGCTTAAAATTATGGGTGGTTTTAAATGTCTGTTTCAATTTTTTTATTCTGTTATTTTTATTTTCTGTTTTTATATAAAGAATAATGAATTAATTGTGAAAAAATAGTAAAGGATTTTACAAATCCATATGTCTTGAAATAGCACCAATTTTTCTTTTGCTGTGGTTAAGATACAGAAACCTACTACAACAGATACTGTCAAGGAGGCAGAAAAGCTGTTTGAAATCAAATAACCAAGTTTCTCCCTTGCCCTAAGTATTTTTCTGCCTTTTCCCCATTCTTTTCAGGAATGAGAGTACATGCCATTTTTTAGTTGGAGCAAATATTTTGTTGGATTATAAGAGATGACCTTGACAGCGTGGAAATGTCTGGATTATTTTTAGACATACTCTATAATTCAATATATCATATCTCAAATTATCACTAAGATAATTAGGGATTTGAGGGGAGAGGAGAGAGAAATATTGAGTTCATAGTCCAATTCAGCCTCTTAAAATCAGGCTCTTCTTCAAAGCTAGTCCAAATTTCACCTACTACTGACGCCTTCTAACCAATCCACTAACCTCTCCCTCCTCTAAATTCTTAACAGCAATTTGTCTATACGACACATTTAGAACTCAATTTAGTATTGAATTATGTTGGAATTTCACTTTTTATATGTGTAAGTCTTCCCTTTCCAATGGGAACATGAGCAAACTAAGAACAAGACTATATTCTACATGAGTACAACACAGTGTTATGCACTCAACTGGTCAGTCTGTAGGTTTCACATTCATGAAAGGACAGTGTCTTCACAATGGAGCTTGCTTAGTTGCCCTCAAATCATAGGAGATCCAAGTTTCTGATAAACTCCCAGCAACTGCAGCTAAATCAGTGAGTCCTTTCAATGATCTCTCACAGAAGATTATGCTGTAGCATGTCTGACAGTGATTCCAATTTGTATAATCCATTGTTGTCTACAGTAACTATGTCTTCATCTGATCATACACACATTGCTTAATTCAGTAAGAAATGCTTTCTGTAGGTAGTACATATGACAGTCAAAACTTTATTCAAAGAATGAATTTAGGGCAGGTCTTCCAAAAATTTGCTTTGAGGAATATGATGCCATTAAAATACTCTTTTAAAAAAGGGGGTTGGGAGTAATGGTGAAACAAGAATGAAAATGCTGCATATATTAGCCAGCTCTTAGAAAATCACACCATGCATTAGTATACTAAGGCTCCTGCTTAATTTGCTTTAATCCAGCATTTTTCAATGAAATTTTTTTATATAATATTCAATAACATCATGCAGAACAGACTTTGGGAAATGCTGGTTGTGAGATTCAGAATTTCCCCTTTCTTAAAGGCCATATCAAAATATCATACATTATCACTGAGTCATCACCATAAAGTTTGTTAGAATTAATAAACAGGAATCTTAACATCATAAACCTTTGTAGTGTCCAAAGTTCTCCTTAAAGATTTTCCACGCAGAAGATCATCCTTCAGTGTCTGAGAACCAAATAAACAATTCATATATTTTAAGGTTCTTAGAAACAAGAACAAACACTACATTTCCCAGTGAGACTCTGCAGTGTATAGAAGGCTGTCAACTTTTTATTTGTTAATATGCTTCCCAGAGGTTCATTCTTTTCTCTGTTTCAACTGTTAGGTCACAATGGTAATGCTTTGAAATATTCTATTCGATAATGAGTCTATTCACACCAAAGGAAGCTGTGGATTATGCAGAGTGAGACTGCTTGACAAAAAAGAACGATGGAAAAGAACATCTATCCTGATAAAGAACAAAACCTTCTAGCTATGCTTAAAATATTAAAACCTGGCTTGCAGCAGCTTCTGTCCCTCTGTGAAAACAGAGAAAGATGGTAAAAGCAAGAGTTGGAATAGGGTTCTGGATGCCACAGTAACGGCATCTTCAGTGATGACATTATATACCACCTGGTGCTCTCCTGACTGAATTGCGATATTATGTCTCAGTACTCACCAAGGTGGGACGAAGCCTAAGCATAAAACAGAACAATCACATTAAAGCAACAATTCACCCACAGGTTGGAGTAGGATGCATCAATTTTTTTTTCCCCAAATAATGTCCTTTGTGCTACCAGATGTTAGCACCATAGCAAGACTTATGAGCAGAGCCAAAATTCAAAACACTCTAAAAGTAAAACAGAGAACTATAAATTTGTAAATCACAAACCTGCATAAAAGACTCTACTGAAATCTAATTATTTCAATAAGAAACTCTTGCCAAACTTTTACTCTATTTAGCCAACAGAGATGCTAAAGCAGAGGCTGAATATCCACTTTGGGGAAACGTGAGGCAGGGCTAGATGAAACCTTGGACGAGATGATCTATCAGTCCCCTCCCACGTTAAAATGCAGTGCTTCTGCAATATAGTCACGAGGTTTCACAGCATTGGGGCCGAACAACCTACTAAATAAAGGTAATGATGATTTTCCATCTACCCATCAAAAGGAAACCATTTATGGTTTTGGAAACTTATTCAAATAGAGAAGGTCTTATCAAACGGTGGGTCTAATTCATTCCTAAATCTACCAATATTCATTCAACAAGCATCTCTCTATTGAGAATTTGTTCCATATGTAGCATTACAAGCGCTGTGAAAGATATATCTCATTATTCAGCAAATCTTTCTGGCTCTCTGCTTTCAGTACACATAGTGATTGTACTTCCTGCCCCCTTTGGAAGTTAAGTGTGGACATGCGACGGTTTGGGCCAGTGGAATGTGAGTAGGAGGGAAGTGCATTACTTCCAAGCAGCAGTTTTAAGGGTCAGTGTGCATGTTATCTCCCCACTGTTTCTGCGATCACAGAAGCACATATAAAAAGTCTTCATCACCCTGGGTCCTTAAGTCACTCCATTGAGCCATCCCTCCTGCCAACCCACGTTGGACATGAAATCCAACAGATAAACCTCTGTGTTAGGCATTGACGCAGTATAAACTAGCCTTTTCTATCTGGTATGAAAAAAGATAGTAGCATTTTAGGGCACTAAGTATATGCATGGCACATTATATATTATCACATTTAGTCTTCACCACAATTCCATGATAAAGGTATCTTCACCTCCATTTAACAGAGACGGAAATTGGATATCAGAACGATTAAGTAAACTTTCTAAGACCAAGTAGTTGAAAAATGGCAGAGCCACAAATCAAAGCGGCTTCTGAATCCATGTTCTTTCTGCCACCTATGCAGCCTGCTCTTGAGGAAGTTAGATTCCAGTCAGACTAAATATTTAAAAGATGAAACAATAATTCTGAAACAAAGCAAGTATGTAATATGCATAAACGACTAGGTGAAAAAAAAACTTTGCAGAAATAAAAATGGAAAAAGATCAATTCAGAGCAAATTTAATCAGTGATAGTGATATAAATGAGTCTTGAGCCAAACCTATAAGATTTAATGGCATTTTGATGAATAGAAAGGATGGGGAAAGCAATGAAGACTGAAGGCACTGGACAAGCAAAGGTACAGGAAGGAAATGACTGGAAGACGGGTGTGGTTATAACAGGATTTTTCCAGAAAAGAGTGAAAAAGGTAGTAAGCAGGCCATAGGTGCTTCTTATGGGCTTTTTCTTATGGAACTAATTCTAAAATATGGGGGTAAACCATAAAATTCCAATCGGCTCTAAAGGGACACATTGAGAAATGCATTTAGGGCGATTATAAACACACCTGAAAATATTACAACCTAAATTTAGATCCTGCAGGGCCGTAATGTTTTATTTAGGATCGGAATACAACACTCTGTGCATCTTAAACTAATTGTAAACTTTTTTGTAAACTGAGTGTAAATTCAGTTAAACACACATCAAGGGAGCCCTCTGGGCCAACAAGATAGGAAGGCATAAAGCCAGGTGTGATGGTGCACGCCTGTAGTCCCAGCTCCTAGGGAGGCTTAGGCAGGAAGATCATTTGGGCCCAGGAGTTTGAGTCCATCCTGGGCAACATAGCAAGACTCCATTTCTCCAAAGATAAAAATTAAAATTTTTTGAAAATAAAAAAAAAAGAAAGAGGTTACTATACAGGCAAAAAGATCAGATGAACAACTCCATCCTCAATTGGGGGCAGATGTCATTATCAGAACTCATCAATCAGTCTTTATCCCAAACCTTGTAGCTTGAAATCTGACAGCTTATAGTCTATTTAGAGTAAATAGTAGAAAACTGAATTATTTCAAATGGAAGAAAGATGAATTTGAATATTTGAAAAAAATTAATTCATAAGTGTGCCTTAATGGATGGTAGGTGTTGAATAAATGGACTTCAAATTATGAGAAGCTCCATAGGCAGAGAGGCAGTGAAGTACAGAGCATGTTAAAATTGCAGCAAAGATTATAGAGGGTCAGAGCAGAGGATAAAATAGGAAAGTATCTGGCATGTATGTGTGAAAAGAATAAGCCAAGTAACCAATCAATAAATTAATATGTTAGAATTAGAATCGATTGTGGATGGTTTTAGAAGCTGAAAAAAATGTCCCAAAGGTACAGGGAGGCACCAGAGGCTTTTGGACAGAGGAATAATATAATTTAATTCATTTATTTCTATTTATTACATTTGCATAGTGATTCGTTTCCTTTTATGTTCCCTACAGTGCTAAAAGTTGGTGAAAATACTCAGAAGCAATTGTTTTGAGGAATTTTTTTTAATTTAATGAATCCCTTATTTAAATAATGCTAAAATGTTTTGAATGAAAATAGTTTTTTATTATAAATATACCAAAAATGCATTTACTATATTAGATTTAGAAAATGTAATTTATTTTATTTCCTAAGAAGTTATTGGAGTAGCCCCTTAGCGTAACTTTTTTTTTTAATTTCAGAATATTATGGGGGTACAAATGTTTTAGTTACATAGATTGCTTTTGTACTGCTTCAGTTAAAGTTGTAAGTGTGCCCATCGCCCAGATAGTGTACATTGTACCCATTAGATTTTATTTCACCCATCCCCTCCTTACCCCTCCCACCTGCTTGATTTCCATTGAGTTTTACTTCCATCTATGCACATGAGTGCTCTCTGGTTAGTTCCAATTTAATAGTGAGTACATACAGTGTTTGTTTTTCCATTCTTGTGATGCTTCACTTAGGAGAATGGTCTCCAGTTTCATCCAGATTGTTGCAAAAAGTATTAATTCATTTTTTATGACTGAGTAGTACTCCATGGTATACATACACCGCATTTATTTATCCACTCATGAATCGATGGGCACTTGAATTGATTTCACAACTTTGCAATTGTGAATTGTGCTTTTTGATAAAATGACTTTTTTTCCTTTGGGTAAATACCCAGTAGTGGGATTGCTGGATAAAATGGTAGGTCTACTTTTAGTTCTTTGAGGAATTTCCATATTATTTTCCACAGAGGTTGTACTAGTTTGTAGTCCCACCTACAGTGTATGAGCATTCCTTTCTCTCAGCACCCAGGCCAGCATCTATAGCTTTGGGACTCTTTGATAAAAGCCATTCTCACTGGGGTTAGGTGATATCTCATTATGGTTTTGATTTGCATTTCTCTGATGATTAGTGATGTTGAGCATTTTTTCATGTTTATTGGCCTTTATTTCTATTCAACATAGTGCTGGAAGTCCTAGCCAGAGCAGTCAGGCAAGAGAAGGAAATTAAGGGTATCCAAATAGGGAAAGAGGAGGTCAAACTATCACTCTGTGCTGATGATATGATCTTATATCGTCATCATTAAAACCCCAAAGATTCGGCCAAGAGTCTCCTGGAATTGATAAATAAATTCAGCAAAGTCGGGGGGGGGTGGAAATGGCGGATTAGGGGTGACCTCCTGGCTCTCTGCTCCCTGAGTGGAAGGTGCAGAACACGGACACCCACACACGAGTGAGGCGCTCTCCCGTAGGATCAGCTTCGTGAATCTACAGAGAAGCAGCGAGGGACAAGCAGTGCCGGGGAAAAACAAGGTGAAGTGGAGAAGCCACTGCAAATACCGGAGAGCGCGGGTCAAACAGTGGGGAGTGCAGCTCGGGTCGGCCGCGCCCGTTGGCGGGCTGGCCCAGGCAGTGAGATCTGACTCACAGGACGAGGACTCTTCCTTTACCAAACCCCACTCCTACGCAGGCAGGGAAGTGCCAGAA
>RJWJ010031935.1:0-18853 GCA_004363605.1 Indri indri
CACCAGGCTCCAGGTCTCCGTCCCGCCTCTGCATCCAGCCGCAACCCCTCAGTCCCAGAGCTCAGCGCCAGGCTTGTTTATTCCCACCCCAAGATGACTGGCAATGGGTGCGTCCCCTTCCTATGAGGGGAACCCTCACACCACCCACCAGCTGCCATGCAGCCTCCTTGGCCCCAAACGCCAATCTCCATCATCAACGATTCATTCCCATCTACTGGTCTTCGTAATACCATGCCCGGGACTCTCACCCAGACAGCACTGGGCCAAACCCGATTCAATGTCCTTTTTCAATCTTTTATCCAGTATGGAGAGAAGAAAGGGTCAGGCTACTTTTCTGGGTTCACTCAGATTTTGCAGTGTCCTAAAACAATAATACATGCATTTCTGCATATACACCGACATGCACGCACACACACACACACACACACACACTCACACACACATTGTTCCCAGAACAATTTCAGAGACAATCACTGAAACCTAAATCCATATTCAAAGACGCAGCAAGAACAACGTCCTACTAAAAATAGACTCCGTTTATGTTCACTAGAACACATCACATCTCGGCCTGCAACAGTTAGAGTCACATTGAACGTGAAGCTCATTACATAAATCACTGTTCTTGGACAAACCGAAGTGCCTATTCTACTAACTTACTAACTGTTTCCCAAACCAAAGAAGTCTGCTGCAATAGTGAATGGGTTTCTCAGACCGTTATAACTACTAGGAACTTTTAAAGAACAGTTCTACTGCTTTAAAAACTATTTTTCCACTGGGCATCACTACACAACGATGCAGTCATAGCTCAAAATATTTTGGAAATTCCTCCTTTGGAATTGCCTCCAGAGCCAAGAGCACATTCTTTTAGAATAGTCTCAAAGGTTATAAATCTTTTTACCAAGAAGGTGTATTTGATTCTTAAAAATCAACCAAAAAGCATTTAAAAAACAAAGCTGGTGAATATAGGTGACCAAATCGGGTGACACCGCGTTGGTATACAAAATGTGGCTATAAAACATTAGGCAAGTATTCTTGTGTGAGTCACAAACTATCTCTCAGGGCCATTCACGCAACACGTATTTTTTTTTTTTTTTACATTTTTACTCTGTGCCAAGATTCAATTCCGTTAAGGGCACAAACCCAGAAAACAACCAATTACAACGTTACATGGGAATATTTACCATAGTAATGTATGTAAAACCTCAAGCATCTTAGACGAGTAGTGCATATCGCAATCAGACGGAGAAGAAGAGCTGAGAAAAGAGTCTCAAAAAAGCCTTAAGCAAACATATGTCATGGTCATTAGAGTTCTCGTCATGGCCAGTTGGAAGGCCACGGCATTTATTGAGATGTGTTCATTCAGATGTATTTGCTGAAGCACTCACCCCATTACTTTATAATCATCCTTTTGAATAAAGGGACATGAACTTCATTTCACTCCCAGAGTTACCATCGCAGGACCGAACAGGACATTAATTTCGCCCATGGCTTTTGACCTTTTCTTGCTTCGTCCCACACTTCCAGTTATGATCTTGGGCTTTCTCTGAGCACAAACCTCTTGGCTTCCATGCACCATCGTGATTTAGGAAATCCCTTATGACTTCCAAAACATTCACATGTTTTTCCTGGAATAATATGGCATGCATTTATGTGCGAAAGCATTTTCCTGCCCCAGGCATGTTTATAAGCCCAGATCGCATTGCTGGAAGCCGATCCCTACTGTTCAGTGACACTGTGGCGCCCGGCTGCTAAAGCCTGCACCCTGGCAGGAAGGGAAGGACCCTAAGTGTTGGCTGTGGAAGTGAGGGGCACGAAGGCAAGATGTGTTTGCTCCAGATGGAATTCCACCAGGGTTCTATGACTGCTCAAATAAAGAGTATCTTGGGGCTTTAGTGGCAGATTTCATCCATTTTATATCTCCCCAAAAACCCTGAAACACCAGTTGCTACTCTAGAGTTTCCCAGGCACAGTGGAAAGTGTCACCAATAGCCCTTGCCCAGAAACATTCAGAAGGGATAATGACCTAAGAGATTTCAGCTGTGGCACCATCATGAGTTTGGACCATCATTTCTCAACAGATTTCTCTTGCACTTCTAAAGCAAACACCAGGAAGAAAAATGAAATAGTCAAGCTGCTGTGAAAATCACACCACTCCAGGTCTATGGGGTGAAATGAGTTGACATTTCACCAGGCCAGGTACCTCAGACCCTTACGAATCAAAAACCAAGAGAGGCGAAAAGGAATTTTAGTCACGTCAAAATTTCACCTAGACTACTGTTTTATACTTTTCTTTGACTTGCTCTATAAATATTTTACTACAACTTTCAAAGTTTATAGGATCCTTAAGACTTGTAAAAAGGTTGAGTAACTGGAAACCAATGACTGATACCTACCACAGGGATCTTGATTTTTTTTTTTTTTTTTTTTTTTTTTGCCCCCTTAAGACTCCATTGAACAGAAAATTCCTTCTACCCAGGATTCCTTGAAAGGTGACTTGAAACTTCTCTCCCAGCTGAAGTCGTGAATCTGCAGGGGAAAAGAAAAATGGCTTCCACCGGTCAACTCCGGTTGACGTGGGGCCTCGCTCCGCGATGTCAGAACCCTGAGACTCAGGCACTTCAGAAGCGAAGGGTGGGTGGTGGCATGATGTTTCATCCCAAAGAGGCCTGTCATCCTGTCCTGTAGCATTCTGGGAATAACAGAAAGGTCACTGGTTTTAAAAGGATGTGTTTCCAAAGGACCCTTTCACCACGCTCCCAGTTTTAATTGTATGCTTGAGAAATATGCACGAGCGTCTTTTGATTTCTAGTGATTTGAGTTTTGCTGGCTCTCAAACCCAGTATCCCGATTTCTAAATCCTGTAAAAATTCATAGCCCTGTGCTTATCAATCGGGGCAAAATTAATTCATCTACATATTTGCATATATTTGTTCTAATGATTGAATCATGTGTGTGTCTCTTTTCTTCGATAATACAGGATTGATAGATTAAAACTTGGTTTCTAAAATACTGATTTTGAGCTCCGATCACAGGCACACATACAAACCCGTACATGCAGCGAGCCCGAGAATCTGGACGTTATGCTCTTTTGGTTTCTAAGTTCCTTCCAGGTACAGATCCCACTGTCTCGCCTCCGCAGTGGAGATGTGCCTTAAACACGACCAAAACTGGAACCAACATTAAATGGAATTAAATGTAAGGAACTAACAGAAATCGGTTACCATATATCAGAGAGGCAATCACCTGTTTAAAACTTGGGTATGGAAGAGCCTTCTTTGAACACAAAAACCCCAACACTCATGTATTTTAGAGGTAGATTTGTGCGTTAGACAATAATCCTTTGCATGAAGGATTCATCACAGAATGCCTTTTAAAAATCAAAGACATCTAAAATGTTACTGCAGCCACAAACACTTGGACCTAAACACAACTCTCCATGAACTTTTCTGTTACGTTTGGAAAAGCATTTCTGTACTGGGGGAAAAAAACACCTTTGCCTCGTTTTGATAGGGAAACTTGATTACCCATTTGCATATATTGGGTATGATAGTTATCTGACTTTTGAAAATGCTTCAACTCTCCTCCCTTTCTACTATTTTAGGACTTGAGCTTCCTGAAACTTTGAGTCAAGGCCCATAAAATATATTTTCTTAGGCTTTGCTCTAACGTTCAGCATTAAATAGAAGACATGGGGGTGGGGGGGTGGAATCCATTGCTATTCTTGCCAAATCTAGGATGACTTCTTGGAGGAAATAGTCTTTCTGTTTTCAATTCCTTATTCTCATTATGACTCAGGAACACACCTCCCTCTGTACATTTGATCAAAGGACTCTTTCTGTATTTGGAAAATTCCGTGCTTATGTTTGACTTCCTTGTTTTACATGGGATGCGGGGAGGGAAGACGTTTCTTGAAGTACGCCGGGTTTCATCACAGAGGTTCTACTCGCTCAGAAAAGTGTGATATTCATGTCTTTCTGGGCTGGGTGGAATTTTCTGGTTTTTTTCTTTTTAACGTAGCCAATCATTGTTTGGCTTCAGATGCATTTTGACTAAGTAACTAGGACTTCGGACAGGGTATTTTCACATGCTTTTCTGCTTCAAGCGACAATATTATCCACCATGTTCTGATGACAGGCATGGCTAGCACCAGACTGGACTTGCGAGGAAGATCTGGGGTGTGTCGGGGAAGCATCAGCAGACTCCAGAGCCTGCTGGTCCTTTTGGAAATCATCACGCGGTCTCCTCTGCCATCCCTGCGTCCGCCCGCGCTCACTTTGAGAACTGCCTTCCTGTCGGGGCTGACTGAGTAAGAGCTATGGATGCGGTACTCCAAGATCTCACAACGTTCAGTCATGAAAATGAGCTCTGGCCTGGGGAAAAAAGCCACTTCCTGCCCAGCGCACAGCCCGTGCAGGGACAGGGGCCGGATCTGTTCAGTACCATTAACAAGGTGACTTTGCCATTTATCAAAGGGCAGGACCAATCGCGTGAGCCAGAAACAAGGTACAGAAATAGATCTTTCTTCTGAAGTTCAGATGTAAAATATTTTCCGTGTTTCCAAGAAGAGAAACCAAAAAAATCTTTGTAAAAGCCTCAGTTTTTCTCCATGTCACAGTTGCCTAGGAGGTTTCCTAATTAGAAATGCTGATGGGTAAGAACGGAGTCTTTTCATAGCGAAGCCAGGCATTCAGGACCCATACATCCCAAGGTTTCAATGAAAAAGATCACCCAGCATTAATATGCCTTTGATGAGGCATTCGTTTATTATTTTTAGTTGTTTCTCAATAATCACACAACCGGCCTAATCACACAATGGGCCAAAGCCCATTCAATAATGAATTTTCAAAAGAAAGCAAACATTTCCTTTGAGGCCGTTTTCTCCGATGAATTTGGCATGCTCCGGGTTTGAAGACTTTCATCTCCAAATGGGCTGGGCTTTCTCTTTTATCTAGCTGCCTGCCTTGTTGGAACTTTCTCTGACACACAAAGGAAAGCCTACAAAATGTCCAGTCTTACCCAAGACTTCAAAAGTATTCAGTAAGCCAGATAAAATCTGTCCCAGCATTTTCTGCCTCCCTGACAAATATTTAGGAAAACCTCACTTCTGAGTACAGGGCTGCTTGGTTAGAACTGAAGAAGCTGATGGACAAGCGTTCCGCTTTGGAACCTTGAGTGAGCTGAAATCAGAGAGGGCTCGTTACTCAAAGTCCTGTGGTTTTATTACACAATGCCATATACTTTACCAAGACCAGTAAAGCCACTCCAACAGTGACATATCAAAAGACAGAATATAGGAAGATTTCGACAGACCTGTTGGCTGTGGCATCTCCTAACTCAAACATCATCTAGAAAAAAAAAAAAAACTTTTTGTAAAAGGTAAATTTAAGGCCTGTAAGATCTCAAAACACAGTGGTTCTTGAATGGGAACCTGCAATTAAAGGTCACTAGAAACATACTCTGCAGATCAAAGTCATTCCAGCAATTGTCTTTCTACAGCATGCGCTATGTATGCATCCTGGGTTTGTACCTTCTCCCTTACAGCATGGCTATTATTGAAACAGATAAATACGGGATTTCTAGATTGCGACGCTAAGCTGTAAGATTCTGCTCCCTCATAACCTCTTTAGCTCTACATGGTCTACAGTCAACCACTGCCAGTCTGTAGACTGCACATCTTAATTTATTGGCTTGGGATATATTTGCTTGAAGGCAGAGATGAGACCAGATAACCTTTCAAGCTTTCTTCCAACCCAGATTCTATTCTTTTTATGGGTCTGTTAAAAAAACACAAAACAAACAAACAAAAAAAAAACCCGCAATCTGAGATCAGCAGTTACACAAGGATATGAATGTGTGATTCTATATAAGAAAGTCTGAAACCATAAAGTATTCCAGATAGGAAAAGTTAAAAAACCAACTAACAGCATCAGCTAAGAATTGTTAACCTTCAAAAGAGGAAGATAAGTTTACATTTTTTTTCCAAGACCAAAAAACCTCATTAGTATCATGCTCTAAAATATACCTTTTATTGAAAGCTATGTTTTTATTTTTAATTAGTTCAATAAATGGCTATGGGCGGCCTCCTCCTGCTTAGTTAACTCCCCAGGCTGTAGAATCGTTGTAGGAAATTAGCTCCGTTGCAGTCTTTGATCCTCGAAGACCCAAAGTCTGAGGTTTTGCTAGACTAGTGTCAGTCCTTTGTAAGACCTTAGAGAAGGAAAAGTCATAATGTCCCCTAAAAACCCTTCAAATATGTAAAAACGCACAATGTCAGGGAGAAGGGCTGGCCTGCATTAAGCAAAGAACAAAGTTGATCATCACCCATAAAAGGAGGGGTTTACATTAAACTTTTCCCAGCAAAAAAGAAAAACAATTAAAAAGATTAGACTGTGTTTTCTAGAGAAATCTTTGAATCTCTTTTCGTAGCTAATAATCTTTGTCTTCTATAGACACTCGTGTCTCTTCCTGACTTTCTAAATATATATCCCAAGTGGTCTAAGCTGCCTCATTAAAGTAAAATAATATCACAATATGAAAATTTTTTACATTAAAAATGTTTTCAATCCCAGGAAACGACTTATTTCAAGTTATGCAATAATGAGATGTCTGTTTTCTTGGCTCATGGTTTTTAGTTTCCCTTCTCCTGCCCTTTACTTGTTTTTCTGATGCTACTAAAAGGTAAACTGATTCATGCTTCTCTTCGGGTGTGTTTGTATTTTTTTAATTATTAGATGCATCTCTTAAATTATGTACTTTGCAAGATAAAGTCGCATTATAATGAGTTTTTTTTTTTAATCCCACCCTTAATTCTTTGGTTTAGTGGAGTTGCCTTGCTTAAAATAAGTAGAACATGTTTGACTTCCAACATCTTTTCTATGAGAAGGTGCTTTTAAATATATACACTTTAATAGAATTTAACCTGTTTGTTGTGACCGGTGCTGACTTAAATTTGAGAGTCGCCTCATGTCCACAAATGCTACGCAGCCATAATGGTTTTGCGAAATGTTTGCTGTGCGTTACAGGTTTATGATCTGCTTTTGTCCCCCTGTGGCCCCCAGTTTCCAGCCATGTTTCTGCATAATCGTTCTCTCCTCCCTGTACAGGTTCAAAGTTCCATTTTCCCAGAATCCTTCTCAGAGCTCAACAAGTATATCGAATTTCTGCTTCAGCATAGTGGGACTGTCTCATGCAATCTGCAACTCTCAGCCTCATATACAATGATACTTTAATTGTGTGCCTTATTTGCAAGATATCTGATCATGCAGTATTGAGCAAGTCCTTATGTTTACTTTGGAGCAATATTTCTTTCCTGGGGCTCATTTGGCTGGTTTCACATTCTGGTGCAATAATATATCATACACAAACTTAGGGAAGAAATTACAAAAACACTCTATTCATAAGAAGTATTTAAGAAGCCTACTGGGTTGGAGGACTTTCTCCCCTAGTCGAGGTCATTTTATTTATTTCTTTAAAAAAAAAGGTTAATCAGGCTGGGCGCGGTGGCTCACGCCTGTAATCCTAGCACTCTGGGAGGCCGAGGAGGGCGGATCATTCTGAGCTCAGGGGTTCGAGACCAACCTGAGCAAGAGCGAGACCCCGTCTCTACCAAAAATACAAAGAAATTAATCGGACAGCTAAAAATATACGTAGAAAAAATTAGCTGGGCATGGTGGCATGCCTGTAGTCCCAGCTACTCGGGAGGCTGAGACAGTAGGATTGCTTGAGCCCAGGAGTTTGAGGTTGCTGTGAGCTAGGCTGACGCCACGGCACTCGCCCCAGGCAAGAGAGTGAGACTCTGTCTCAAAAAAAAAAAAAAAAAAAGGTTAATCTATAAATTATGTCCTAAGGGAAAACCTCATAATGGGTGCAGTGAGCACGAAATCCCTCTACACTCTTCGCATAGCTGGGCGTCCTGATGCCTTGTGAGAGCCATGCTTTGAGACAGCAGGTTCTGGAGTGGAACTCCCTGCCTCTCGATGGCTGGCCCTGCCCAGGGATGAGACTACAGCCACTCTCCCCGCTGCGGTTTCATGGACCTAACACGGCCTGGAGAGAGAACCCTGGTTTTAATTCATCTACACCATTTCTCTCTCCTGCCGGGTACCCAAGAGGATAACCATGGTCCATACGGAAAACATTCCTTTTGAAAACTCTTAGCTAGAAAACTGGTATCTATCTCTGAGTTTACAAAAACAGAATCACCATCTCTGAAACTTTGGTTCTTACAAAGGAACTTTTGTTGAAGTGGCCACTGATTTGGGGACATTGTGTGTGCGTTGGGTTGCCCAAAAATGGCTGTGTCCGGAACTGTTGTCCACGAGACCTCCTTTCTGTCTCCTCCTTTTCCATCGTAGCTGCATAGAGGGATATAACATTTGCAGACAAGAGGTGAACCTCAAATTTTAGCACGAGTAACAACAAAAGCTTCAGGTTAAGTCCTATTAAAGCACATGTATATGAAATTGATGCAGAGCCTTCTTCTGGCGCCTTCTCTCTGATCTGCCTACTGTCGTCCCCGTATTTGTTCAGGGCAAAAACAACAGTGTTGGGAACAGCTAGGGGTGATGCAATGGCTGGAATCTTCTAGAAGCATCGTGGTTGACGCTGGTGGTCAGTTGGCACCTCAACCAGAGCCCTTACATGTGCCCCTCCGTGTGGCCTGGGCTTCCTCACAGCATGGCTGGCCCAGAGCTCCAGTTGTGAGTATCCCAGTGGACAAGGAGAAAACTGTACCACCTTTTCCAACCTAGCCATGAAAGTCGTGCAGCAGTCTATTGGCTGCAAGCGAGTAACAAGCTGACCCAGATGTAAGGAGAGAGGACATAGACCCTACCTCTCAATGGGAGCTGAGTGAGGCTGCCACCCCAGGCCCTGTCCCCAGCCCCGGTCCCCGGACATGCTGCAGCTGCAGGGAAGGAAGCCAGTGCCAAGCAAGTTGCAAGTGCATCTCTCCATCTGAGGAAGGTCCCCACCCATGGCTGCCGGCAGGAGTAGGTGCAGTGTCTGGCTGCCACCACCGGAAGAGTTTATCCTGAAGCCACCATCAGAAGGAGACATCAGGAGGGAAAAAAGTGGTGGATTAGAAGCAGCCGGCGAACCCGCGGCTCCCAGAAGAGTGACTAGGAAGTCGGTGCCTCCCTATGACAGCTGTTCTCAGAAGGAACATTGTGCAACCACAGACAAGCAGCACAGGACTGTCAGTGTGGGGGGAAGAAAGGTGATGGGGATACATTTGATAATATCAAGACACGCAGGGAAGATTTGCAGGACAGAGCGCTGGGCGCTGTGCTCACCCTGCAGGCGCTGTGGCCGAGTCGCAAGAGGGCTCTCTCTGCTGCCACAGATCAGGGCACACAACTCTTATAACAGAATAGCACAAGGAGGGAAACAAAGCAACGAGGTACTACCCCACATGGTGGATAGAACAGCGTTCCGCAGATCGATTCCATCTCTTGGTGTCAATGGTCTGAATGCCCCACTCAAAAGACACAGGCTGGCTGAATGGTTGAAAAAACACACCCCAAGCATCTGCTGTCTCCAGGAGACACATCCAAACCACAAGGACACACACAGGCTCGATGGGAAAGGATGGAAAAAAATGTTCCATGCAAATGGAAACCGAAGGAGAGCAGGTGTAGCCATTCTCTTCTCAGATAAAATTGACTTTAAATCAACAATGGTAAAGAAAGACAAAGATGGTCATTATATAATGGTAAAGGGAGCAATTCAACAGGAAGACATAACAATCCTAAATATTTATGCGCCTAACACAGGAGCACCCGATTCATAAAGCAAACCCTACCAGACCTAAGCAAAGAGATAAACAGCAGCATCATAACTGCCAAGGACTTCAACACCCCACAGACAGAACTGGACAGATCACCCTAGTGGAAAATAAACAGAGAAACACTGGACTTAAATGGGACTCCAGGACAGATGGGCCTAACAGACATTTACAGAACATTTCACCCCAGACTACTGAATATGCATGCTTCTCATCAGCCCATGAAACATTCTCCAAGACTGATCATATCTTAGGCCACAAAACATGGCTCAAAAAATTCACAAAACTAGAAATCATACCATGTATCTTCCCAGACCACAGTGGAATAAAACTAGAAATCCACTCAAAGAGAAACACTCAGGTCTACGGTCATGGGATTAAACAATCTGCTGCTGAATGATTATTGGGTCAATCATGAAATTAGGATGGAAATCAAAAGATTCCTCCAACCGAGTGACCAAAAAAATAGAATACCAGTGTTCCAGCTCAAGGCCAAAAGCAGAGAGAACAAATTCTCCCCTCCCTGCCTTGTCCTCCTCAGGCCCTTGGCAGGTTAGATGAGCTTCGCCCACACTGAGGACAACCTGCTTTGCTAAGTGACCAGTTCAAACGTTAATCTCACCCAGAAATACCCCACAGACACACTCGGAATAATGTATAACCAAATATCTGGGGACCGTGGGTCCCACTCAAGTTGACATATAAAATTAATCATTACGTTCACCAAGGTATCATAGGAACCTCTTCCCAAATTCATAATTTGTTCATTTATCCACTGAATAAATATTTACTGATTATTTTCTATGTGTTGGATACAGTGATATAAGCTGAGACTACAATAGGAAAAATAAATAAAAGCAAAGAAATAATACAAGGACATATTTTCTATCTCTATTAACTCATCTCATCCCTGGTAAGGCTAGATTAGAAAATGTGCAGTAATCAAAAATAAACGTTTATTCCTTTAACCTGCAAATTGGGCCTCTAAGTTAAATAAGACGTTTTTCTTCTTCCCCGTGTTTTCTCAGAGATCATGTAACAGCTACTGTTTTGTGCTACTCATCTGAAATTTAGGGAAATATAACAAAACCCCCAAATACATATCCATGTCTAATTCATTTTACAGGTACCCATGTGCTATTGATGTCAGAGATTTAATTTCATTTCACCTGGTTACAATTTAAAACCCAAGAGGTGGCATAGTTTGGAAAATACAATAAACAATGTACAATTATACACTGTATGCTTTCCCCTAATTTTATTGTGACATAATTGGATAAAGGCTTTTTTACGCATCAAACCTACAGTGAGAGTTAAATTAAATGGGAATTTTTCTATTTTTAAAAGATGTCCCGCCATAGTTCCTTTGGCACAACACGAAGTTGTGCCAAATAGAAATTTCTGCCTCTTAGATACCTCATTAATACTGTTACAGTTATCACCACAGTTACAAATATATTGACGTTAATAACAAAGATTACTTGGATATTTACGTGTATGATGCTAAGTTACTACTTCCATGCTCGTTCAATTCAGAAACATGGGAGCCGGGTTTTGAACTCATTTATCTTTCTGTCTGGTATGAGTATATGGGAAAATACCTAATGCATCAATGTGTCCATAGAGCTTTATTATACATTATAAATACATATAAATATTAATGTATGTATGTACAGAGAGAAGGAGAGAGATTTTTAAAAACATAACTATATATATTACAATATTTGGTGAAAGACACTGTCCATATATATTTGGGGTTAAAGAAGATTCTAAAGATTACATAAACAATGTTCCCAATTTACAGGCAAGGCAGCTGAGGCCTTTACAAGTTAAATGACTTCTACCCACGTTTTTCCTCATCTGCCGTTTTTCCCACCAATCCGCAGTGTCTCTTTACAGCTGTGTGTTTTCATTCAAAGCAAGTAAAAGATGGCATAAAATTTCCATTTACTTTAATCACAGTAAACAGACAGTATTCGCAGCGGAGTGTTCCAGCACCGAGTTACCTGGGTTCTACCTTACATCATTCCAAACTTCCCCAAAAAGAAAAGCCGATGTCAAGGTTAAAACTATCACACGTTGAACTTCCTTTCGGTGTTGAGGGAGGGCAAAACACTCTCCTTTGTCGGATGAATATTCCAGAGGTTATTAAGCGTCGTTCAGGCACAGAGGCAATGGGGCTCGTACCGCCATCCTCGGTGCCTTCTCTGCGCGTCATCAAGACCTTGTCACCCCGTTGGCCTGGACCCAGGGAACCGGGCTCAAGAGCCGAGGCTCATAGACTCAGTGCCAGTTTGGAGAGCACGCGTGTGAACCGGAGGCCAAATTCACTTAGTCCCCTTTACAGAAGTGTCAGCCCCATTCAGGAACCGGCCGTCTTCCCGCCGGTGAAGGAGAAGCAATGCCCCGTCGCGTTCGCTCGGTCGCGCAAAGCCATGGGGGGCTCATTACCAGGCAAGCTGCGCAGCGCGGTTTGCCGCACGGACAGGACCCCGCGCAGCCCAGCGACCGTCGGGGGGACGCTCTTTACGTCAGTTGTCCCCCCCAGTCGTCATGGCTCGGAGCTGCTCTCGTGGAATGCGGGGACTGAAAGGCGGGGACGCCGGGCCTGCGCGCGCTGAGTGGCTCCGAAGGACACTACGCCGTGTCTGCGTTTCCGCTGTCCAGGGTCCGATGGGGTCGGTGTCCACGCCACGCCTGCTCCGCGGGAACACCGCGCAGCTCCGCGCTGGGACAGTCTAGTAGATAAAGTTCATTCTCTATAGAAATGTCATTTATTTTCAGGCCAGTACATGTGTTTGGGGATTTGTCATTTTTGAAGCATTAACAAAAGGGTTGAAAAAAATCAATTGTCTTTCATTCTTGGGATTTTTTTTCTTTCTGGAAGGTAGAGAGGCAGGGAAAAGGGGAGGCAAGGAAGAGAAACAATAGCCTTTCTGGGTGGATAGAGTCTCTGCGTTTGAAAGGCAGGAAACATAAAGAGCTGAGGAAGGGAGGTAGAATGGAGAGCGCCATCCGTCTAGCAAAATCGATTTCCCACCTCCTCCTGAGCACAAGCCCAGACCGCACTCCCAGCGCTCGCAGCCAGGTGTGGCTGCCCAGCCTGGGGACCGCGATGAGTGACCCGGGCCTGCAGGGGGTGGACACGCCCCTCACACTAACTTCCCCTTCGCAAGTGGAAACTTGGGCATGCCTATGACTGCTTCTACCACGCAGGTGAAAATTCTCGCAGGGACAGGGAGGTGGGGAGGACAGAGAAACGACCTGGAAGGAACCCATGTCCTGAAATGGCTGCGGAACAGAGCAACCTGCATCTGGAACATTCCCCCTAGACTGTTAGATGAAAGAAGCTTCTTTGTCTTTTAAGCGACTGACTGCACTGTGGGGTGTCTTTGTTACAGCAGCTCAGCGTTGTCCCTGCCCCATACGGAAATGATTCTCAAATCAAATCAGAAAGGGAATCTCCAGGGCCCCTCCCTCCCTTACCAGCTGTCATTGTATCACACACCGTTGTGCAGAAAGCCAAACCCTGGCCAAGACGGGGGGCAATGATCCCCCCCAAACCTCCAAACTTCTTTCCTAGGAAAGCGCCCAAGTTGAGCAGCCATGATGTCCTTCTGCCTTCCCTTTGGACGAGTTTGCTGCTGTCGTCTTATGGCCGCAGCCCCGGGTTCTCAGGCTGGCGATGCTGAGTGACTGAACTTCCTTCTGAGCCGGGAAATCCAGTCCAAGGTCCAAGGAGTCTGCACATCCCACAAGGAGGCCAGCAAGGAATCGTCAATACAGGAATCAAGTGAAATACATGGAAATTGCTAGAATGCCTATATCTTTTAAGACTCACATAGGAGAAGAGAATCACTTTTCTGGAGAGAATTCTGCACGGACGATTACTCAGAGAATGAGGCGTACCTTACTGCCCAGAGATAGGCAGTGAGCTTAACTCATTATTATCTTTGATTAAAAAAATGTGACGATGATCAAAGAACTCGATATGTTTAGGTTGTGAGTGGGTTAAATAAAAGATCAATATATGTTACTAATTAATACAAAAATTCATCCAAACATTGATTTTAATAGAACTTTCTGCAATGATGGAAATGCTCGCCATTGGCCCTGCCCAGTGTGGTTGCTGCCAGTCCCATGTGGCCAGTAAGCGCCTGACGTGTGGCTAGTGCACACGAAGAACCGGGTTTTTAATTATATTTCATTTGAAGACATTTACACTGGAATAGCCACATGTGGCTAGTGGTTACTGTATCAGACAGTACAACCTTGCACGAAGGGTAGGCATCGCTTTTCTGTAAGGGCCAGATAATAAACATTGTAGGCTTTGCGAGTCATGTGGTTTCTGTCATGGCGATTCAGCCCTGTGGTCACGGTGCCAACAGCAGCCGTGGACAACACATAAACCCATGGGAATGGCTGTGTCCCAATAAAACTTTATTTATAATAACAGGGAGCCGTTCGACACTTGCTGACAAATTTATGAATACTTTCCATGATGTTTTCAGCTAGTAAGGTTGAGAAATAAAGTTACACCAAAGTGTTAGTAATGATGTATTTCAATATCTCGGGTTTTTTTCCCTCCTTTGGTAAGGACCAAGGAAAGAGGTACTTCACCTACAAGATTTAAACTCACACTTTGGCATTTCAGAGCCTGTTGGATTTGGTAGGAGAAAAGTTTGGGACATAATGGCTTTCCTTCTTTGTGTCCCCAAAAGTTGCCTTCCAGAACTGAACAGCCCCTTGTTCTGCCTTCCTGACAGGCCCTGTTCTCGGCCCCAGGCAGATGTCAGCTCCCATTGGACCAGAAAACGAAGGAAACATCACCTGGCCAGGTTGTCTCGCAAACCAGATCTGTCCTTTCAAAGCTCATTTTCCTTGCCACCTTTATTTCGTGCCAAAATTAAAAAGGGAAATAGATCAAAAAGCCTTTTAAAGACAAATCAATATACTCAACTTCTCAGAGTCTCAAGGAAGCCGTGTTTCATTTTTTAATTTTACCTCAAAAACCATAACTGGTGAATGCAGGACACACTATATCCTGCGTATTAGGGCTCGGTAAGGAAGAGAATAAAGTAAGAGTTTCAGGGCCAAAGAGTCACAGCAAATGAAGAATCTGGAACAGTCTCAAAAGGAAATGTTTTGCACAATCAGACTTTTGGTTCAGGATTAATTGAATATTAATTGTGGTCATTCTGGAGGAAAACGGGTCTTTCTACGTAGCTACAATATCATCAACCTTCACATGTGACACCCAGCACGGATTACAAAGCAGAGTCAATGGCAGCAACGCTATACGTGCTTTTGCCTTTTCTCCGGGACGCTGCATCGCCTCCTAAACCTAGCACCAAGAGGCGTCAGCAGAGCAAGACCTACTCGTGGTGCTTCTTACTCAGAACTCACACAGAGGAAGGGGCCCCAGGAGGCCAGAGCACAGTTTCAGTGAAGAGCTGCAGTCGCGTTCACTTCCTCGCCTGTTCCTTAGTTCCTCTTGCTTTCTGGTGCTTCACGCGAGCAGCTGCAAAAGCGCCTGCTCACATCCACGTCCCAAGCTCTACACCGCCTTGCTCAGCGGAGCCGGCAGGTTCTGTCCCACACGTGGCTGAGGAGTGGCCTGTGCTGCTGGGATGCCGCCTGCACGGTGTCCAGCCAGCCAGGTTGCACTAGAAGCCAATGACGTCACTCTCGGGGAGGAGTCAACAGGTACAGGTGAAAGGGAGGGGGTGGGAAAAAGAGAGCCCTGGAGACACCGCCCCCTTCTAACACTCTGGCGAAGAGAAAGAAGCAGCAGAATGCAGAGAGGACAGGGGAGACTCTGATAAACCCAGACCTGGTCATTCCTGCTTTTGACATGGGTGACAGAGAACATATTCAACATCCACCAACTCCTAAAACCTGCATTTGTTTAGGGTTTGCAGGGTGTTATAATCCCCCAAAACTCTGCCATACCTCCTACCCCAACCGCCACCCTCAAAACACCCCAGCTAAGACTGTATAGATTCACTTGACAGAGGCCAAAAGAACTTAGATCTCCTTCTAGTGTAACTGTTGTCCAACTTCTGACTCAGAAACTTAGGTCACTGTGAGCAGAACAGGATAGCACTGACCTTCAATGAGGTGATCTGAGTTTTAATGCATCATTAGGAGAGTCGTTTAATCACTTGGGGGTTTTTGGTAACATAAATTAAATGACAATTGGAAGAATGACCTCCTCTCAAATTCTGTGGCTTTCTAAAAAAAAAAACGACCAAATCTAGGATGCTAGAATGTATTTTAAATAGATTTGCAAAGCCCCGAGGGAGTGGAATAAAAGCAAATAAAACCGTTCTAATTAAAACAGAGGAAAAATGGCCAAACTAGCTAGTTTATTAGTATTCCTGGTAATTATAGCGGTAAGATATCTGAGAAAGCCAGGGGTCTTAACAGGGAGTTTTAGATACATGGAAGACCAGGGTATATATAAACCTCCACAGTTAACTCAGATCTACAGTGTAAAAGAGTTCAGCTTATTCTTTATATTGATATAAGACAAGTGCTTTATGAAACTGCTCTAGTAAGTGGTCCAGCCAGTAGGAAAAACTGTTCATTGGATGAGAGAGAAAATTTTAGCAAAAGCTGAAAATCTGGAGACTTTCTGGTGTGAAGTTATACAGCAGAAACACATGATTCTCCATGGAAATGCAATTCCAAAAGAAACCCAGGATCTATAGGCACATTTCAGTGAAACCAGAGGTAGCAAATCCACATCTGCTGCTTCTGAACTATCCACAAGTTGGATGGAGAAGATTAGAAACCAGTTTTCCTTGCATAATATAAATTATATACAAGAGCCAACAGGGGTTTTCTCTCCAGATAAAGGGGCTTACACAAGGCAGTTCGCTTGCCAGTGTTCAAAAAAGATCCAAACTGGAACGTTGGAGGAAATTTCCTTTCCTGGTCATTTTTCTCCTTCTAACAGAAGAAACCAATAAGCATTTAACCAAGGGAGAGAGAGTCACCTTCACTGGGGCAATGTGGCCAGCCTCGTGTTGGGTGGGACACATTCTACCATCCCATGAACCCCAGGATGGTAAGGGGAGAGAATTAAAAAAAAATCAAACACCACCTGTATGGGTAATTTTCTAAAATTCTAATTGTGTCTCTAATCCTGGAAGATGAGAAAAGGTGAAGTAGCCTCAGTGAGTGTTTTAGGAACCATGCTATACGTTGTTGGCATGGTTTTATCCTCTGAGGAGTAACGAGAAGTATGCGTGGAGCCTGCACAAGGGTTGTTGCAGCACTTTGTAGATTATAAAAAAATCTAATCACCATCTGACAATGGGAAAATGACTGGATATTCTAGGGCATGTCGTTAATATAGGATACCATGTAACCATTTAAAAAGAATAAAGCCCAATCTTTGTATTGAACCAGAAAAACCTCTAAAATGTGTTCTTACATTTGAAAAAAAAAGTTAGCTATTGATTAAGACATACAACGTGATATGGTTTATATTTTTTAAATTCCACAAAGGGAAATCATGTTATATACACATACATTACAGATGCCTAAAAACGAAGATCTGGAAAACTCATAAAAGCTTTGAGCAGAGGACTGATATCAAATAGGCAAGTTAAGGGGGATTTCAATTGCATCTCTATTGTATGAGAAATAGGATACGTTCTGTGTTACATAAAACATTAATAAAATGATTGAGATCAGGGACTGTGGTATAATATTTGCTTTTTCAAATTTCAGCTTCTCTTCTTGGTAACTGAGGTTAATCATTTAACCTCTTTGAGCCTCAGTTTCTTCATCCATGAAATGGTAAAAATAATAGTTTGTAATTAGATGAAGCCAGGCTCAGTGGCTCAAGCCTGTGGTCCCCTCACTTTGGGAGACCAAGGCAGGACGGTCGCTTGAGCCTAGGAGTTGGAGTTTGCAGTGAGCTATGATGATGCCACTCTAGCCTGGGCGACGGAGCAAGACTCTGTCTCAAAATAAATAAGTAAATAAAAATAATTAAATGATCATATGATATGTGCATATCTATGCATACGTGTTTTATATATATGTGCACATACTGCAGTACTTAACACAAATTAAATGCTCGATTAATGTTAGCTATTATTATTGCTATTACTGCTACTTCTGAGATTAGACTTAGTAAAGATAAGGACAGCCTGCCAATGGTGATCACATCCCCAGTCTGGAAACTTACCAGAAATGAGCAAATGAGAGATAAGCACCCGCTTCTGATGTCAAAGTCTTGAGATGGGTGACCCCATGAGAAACAGGCTTCCTCTGAATCAAAACTAGAGGATACAAGTGGAGAAGGATGAGGCCAAGCAAAGGCTCCAACACACGTGTGCTCAGGACAGGCAAGCCATGGCCCAAGGGGCACAGACACCCCTAGTCCAGAGCCCCTCTGTCCTGGGGAAGAAATGCTCAGGCCCTGAGAGGAGGGGGATCGGGACATGGGGCTGAGTCAGTATTTGTCCTTCTTTCGTCTTATAAACAGGCCACACTTCTTTTTTGAGGAACCCGGAGTTCAGTATGCTTAATTAGATTGCGTAAATTAATCATTAATGTCTCAAGCAAATCTAGAAGCTATTACATAGCAAAATCATTTGCTTTACTATGTTGGTACACACGGCCACACATACAAAAGAACTATGATCTTTTCTAGCTATCGACAAGAGCCGTTGGGAAGCAAAGAATTCAGAGTTAGTCCTTGACGTGAGCTGAATGATTTAAAGCCAGTTTAGAGATTGGCTTTAAATCTCTAATACACAGGTCTGTCATTTATCAAACAAACTTTCAGTTTTTCGGTTTTCGTTTTAAAAGCTCGTGTGGGGCAGGCGGCCCTCTGCCTCACCGACTCAAGAACGGCTTTGTGTGACAATCATGTTCCCAAACTCTAGATTTTCGGAAGTCTCCAAACAGATGCTTGAGACTGCCGGGGGTCCAGGGCCTGCTTGATCGAGGTGTTAAGTGCTAGGAGAGGTTTAAACTAAATACTTATTAACTAAATCATTAACAGAGGATAAGATCCCACTTACAGAGCTGGCACTTTACTGTTTGAGC
>RJWJ010031936.1:0-18838 GCA_004363605.1 Indri indri
GATAAGAAAGAAAGGGGGGCCGGGCGTGGTGGCTCACGCCTGTAATCCTAGCACTCTGGGAGGCCGAGGCGGGCGGATCGTTCTGAGCTCAGGAGTTCAAGACCAGCCTGAGCAAGAGCGAGACCCCGTCTCTACCAAAAATAGAAAGAAAATTAATTGGACAGCTAAAAATATATATAGAAAAAATTAGCCGGGCATGTTGGCGCATGCCTGTAATCCCAGCTACTCGGGAGGCTGAGACAGTAGGATTGCTCGAGCTCAGGAGTTTGAGGTTGCTGTGAGCTAGGCTGACGCCACGGCACTCGCCCCAGGCAAGACAGTGAGACTCTGTCTCAAAAAAAAAAAAAAAAAAAAAAAAAGAAAGAAAGGGACAGAAAGATTATCTGAAGAAAGGATGGCTGAAAACGTCCGAAATTTGATGAAAAACATTAATTGGACCAGGTGTGGTAGTTCACACCTACAATCCCAGTACTTTGGGAGGCTGAGGTAGAAGGATCACTTGAGGCCAGGAGTTAGACGCTAGCCTGAACAAGAGCAAGACCCATCTCTACAAAAAATAGAAAAATTAGTCAGGCGTGTTGGTGTGTGCCTCTAGTCCCAGCTACTTGAGAGGTTGAGGCAGGAGGATCACTCAAGCTCAGGAGTTTAAGGTTGTAGTGAGCTATGGTGACACCACTGCACTCTAGCCCAGGAGACAGAGCAAGACCCTGTCTCAAAAAAAAAAAAAAATTTAATCTACACATCCAAGAAGCTCAACACACTCCAAGGTAACTCAAAGAGATCCACATCTAGACACATCACAGTCAAACTGTCAAAGCTAACAACAAAAAGAGAATCTTGAAATCAGCAAGAGAAAACAAAACTCCTCATGTTATAAGGAATTTTCAAGATTAACAGTTGATTTCTTATCAAAAACCATGGAGGCCAGAATGCAGTGGGACGACATAGTCAAAAATATGAAAGAAAAAGACTATCAACCAAGAATTCTATATCCAGCAAAACTAATCTACAAAAATAAAGGAGAAGTGGGTAAAGATAGAAAAAAGAAAAAACTAAGACATTCCCAGATACAAAAACTGAGAGAATTCATTACTAGTACACCTTCTCTACAAAAAATACTAACGAGAAACTTTCAGCTAAAATGAAAGGACTCTAGACAGTAACTCAAATCCACAGAAAAAAATAAAGAACACTTATAAGGGTAATGACATAGGTAAACAGAAAGAACAGCATACACGTATTTTTTGCTTGTAAGTCTTTTCTTGGACAAATGCATAAAACAATAATTATAAAACTGTATTAGTGGGCTTAACGTATAAGATGTATGTGCATAGCCACTGTGCAATAATATCCATGCTAAACTTGTGACAAAATCCCTATCGTATTGGGGCTAAGTAGTTAGGGTAGCAATAGAATACTATTCAATCTAGAAACTGCACACCTTCTAAAGTTCTATTAGGCAAAATCTCAGTGAAAACACAAAGGCCGTCACTGACTTTAAGAGGTAAGTTTTTCCATCGCACTCCAAATTTACATAAAGATACACACATACACATGGATTCCTCAGCACATAGAAGTCTCTGTTTCAAAAAGGACATCTACAATTGGGTTCCCGTTTCCTATTAATCAATACCTTAAATTTCAGCTATTTACCCAATTAACTCATGGAAGGTAAGGCTGAAAAATGCTATTATAAACTATGGTACTCTAAGATAGCAAAACAGCACACCAGTGATATTTATATTGGTTGATATAACAATGTATAAGAATTTTAAGAAGCTAAAAATCACTTATCAAATAATCATTCTGGTAGGGCATTACAAACACTTTATAATTCATGGAAAACCATCAAATTGAAATTTCTCAAATAATAATTTTATATTCTAAAGCAAACTTAAACTCATGGACCACTAGTGGAATTTTTTTATTCTATTCATTCAGTTATTTATTCAAAAAACATTTACGGGGCACTTGCTGTATGTCGGACATTGTTCGAGGAACTAGGAATAAAAAGATAAGGTCTCTGACCCTCAGAGTATACACAGTTCAGGGAGAAGTTCCCATTCTGGAATCAAAGAATTTATGAGAAGAAGGGACCTAACAGTTCCCTTATTTCACATATAAGGAAACTGGGACTCATCACTAACTTAGCCACTAAGACAGACGGATATCCAGGTCTACAACTTCCTGCCACGTGTGTGCTCTTTGCACAATACTTTTTATTATTACTAAAAGTGATGAAGGTGTATTTCCATATGAGTGAAGCAGAACATGGAACTGAGGGCAATATATACAATAGCTATTAAATTAGTGACAGAAATCCCTAATGGATATGAACAACATAAACAATTATTTAATAATTATTAAATAACAATTATTTAAATAAATATCTAACAATTTAGAGAGAGAAATCGCTAATAGATGTGATATCGTGACAAAGCCCTAATTATCAATTTACTGAAGAACTGAAATAAGATAACATAAGAGTAAGCCTTCTGGCTGGGCACAGTGGCTTACACCTATAATCCCAGCACTCTGGGAGGCCAAAGCAGGAGGATTGCTTGAGGCCAGGAGTTCAAGACCAGCCTGAGCAACATACCAAGACACTCTCTCTACAAAAAGTTTAAAAATTAGCCAGGTGTAGTGGCATGTGCCTGTAGTCCCCCCTACTCAGGAGGCTAAGGCAGGAGGATTGTTTCAGCACAAGAGTTCAAGGTTGCAGTGAGCTGTGATAGCACCACTGCACTCTAGCCTGGTTGACAAAATGAGACCCTGTCTCAAAAAAAAAAAAAAAAAAAAAAGTAAGCCTTCTAAGCCATAATTATGGTTTTGCCTCTGTTTTCTGATCTGTAAAATGAGGATATTATAAGTACTTATTTCGGAGGATTGTTGTGAAATTTAAGTGAATACTTGAAAGCACTTAGTAAGCTTGGTACCTAGTAAACGCTCAGTAAATGTTTGGTATTCTTATGAACAATCATTTATTAAATGCACTGGTGTGTTATATAAAGACTAAAAAAAAGAAACTAGCTTGCTTTCCCTTTTTGTTTTTTTGAGACAGTGTCTGGCTCTGTTGCCAGGGCTGGAGTACGGTGGCCTCATCATACCTCTCTGCAACCTCAAACTCCCCAGCTGGGCTCAACCAATCCTCCTGCCTCAGCTGCTCAGCCTCCAGAGTAGCTCAGGTGGTATGTGCCACCACGCCCTGCTAATTTTTCTATCTTTTGTAGAGACAAGGTCCCACTATGTTGGCTCAGGCTAGTCTTGAACTGCAGACCTCAAGCGATCCTCTCGCCTCAAGCTTCCAAAGTGCTGGGATTACAGGTGTGAGCCACAGTGCCTGGACAGAACTATCTTTCTTTAAGAGATTATCCTATTACTATGATGGTCTTATTCTTCTGGCAACTAGTAGAATCTATCACTAAATTGTATTTTTCACTAAAAGTATTTAAAATGTATAAGATTTAATAACATGACCCCTTTCTCTATAAAGACATATCAGCCCTAAAATTATAGAAATATAAACATTAATTATTAATTATGATAATTAAGCATATTCCATAATTTTAATTAATCAAATCATTTAGTTCAGTATTTCTAAGATTACAGATCTTAAGTATTAACAGAATGTTCAAAGATGACTTTCAGGTAATTAAAGTTTACGCAGATTTTCTCATTCTACATAAAATATTCTTAAACTAATTAACATATGGGAAATAACCATGCATTGTGTACATTAATGAAAATCTTCTGTATTAAAATAAATCACTGCCCAATATCAATAATAAAATAAATAACTATATTTATATCCACTTACTGCAATCTCTCTACAAGCCGACATGGATATTCCTGTGCCTTCAATTTGCTTCAAGGCATATTCCTTTTCATCTTTTCTGCACATAAACAAAAAAAAATTTTTATTCTTCCATATATTACTTTCAAATTCAAAATTATAACTATAAAAACAATGGAAACACACTTAATTTCTCAGTGATATGTAAATACTCTCACTATGCCATGTATTGCTTATTTTTGATAATATTTCAACTACAGAAATATGAAATACCAAAAGAAATTCATGTCACAATGAAAACACCAGACAGAGCCAAAACACAAAATTGAAAATTGAAACAGAACAGGATACTAAACACAGCACTAGTTTCAAAGAATAAACAAGCATAAATATAAACTCAAACATATTGCAAGATAATTCCACTCCTGTCTTAATTATCTGGAGTCTATGAAAGCATTCTGTTATAAACATTCACTACAAAAATAACTAACAGACATAAACTCCCAGACGCATTTAAAGTAATTTCATAGTATAAGAAGCATTTATAGGAATGAGAACCCACTAAAATGCTCTGGTTCTCACCTAGGATGGGGACATTCAAAAGCCCCAAGACCTCAATCAAAAGCCTTTAAAATTGGTTGAATGACCAGGACCAAAAAAAAAAAAAAAAAAGCCAGCCTTTAAAAGATTTCAAAATTCTAGCCACCACCATCACATTCTCAGTAACTCTAGGAGAAATCCAGTAGTTAGAGGGGATTTTCCAAACAATAGATACAGGATTAGGAATTCTAGAAAATCCAATAGTTACCAGGGTGCTTAATCAAGAGAAGACAGCAGTTCAATAAAAATATGTAAAAAATATTAATAGTTATCAGCTGAGTGGCTAGTGTAACACAAAGAGTATCCTCAGAGTACTGACACCAGAACCAGCCACACAAAGGCCCCAGCTGAATGCCATAAATGTGGTTCACATTGTGGCTTGTTCTCAAAACAGGAGTATAATCCATGCTCTCCAAGTTTTTTTTTTTTATATCTATTTCTCATTTTCCTCAACCTGTATTTATTAACAGATAAAGTAGTTTAAGATGTTATTCATAATGTGCATTTTAAAACATCATTTTTACATGACTTTTGAAGATTTTCACACTTATCTATGATTAGAGAAAATAACTGAGTTATGGTTACTTTCTCCCATAATCAGTGTGAAAATTATATCCATTTTTCTTCCAATACATGGCATTCAGGAAATAATTAAGCAGCATTTTGACAAACATAAAACATACTAGATATGTCAACAGGATGGACTGTAATGCAATTATTAAAATGATGGCCATGGGGTCATTAGAAACATGAAAGATGTTTACCATATACTACTGAGAAAATACACAAATTATACTATATAAAATATCTATGTCTACACATATATTGAAGGTAATACAAAAAAATTAAAAAGTTGTGTTAAGATGCAGAAAGTTATGTTAACTAACTTTAGCACTGTTATTATTGCCTTTTAAATTAGAATTAGGAGGAAAAAGAAAAAAAGCCAAAAAAATTCCATACTCTGAAAATGCCTACTAAAACAATCTTTAGTATTTTCAAAGTGATAGTTCAGGCGTATTTTAAAGAGCAAAGTAAAGCAATAGGGAAAATTTAAGTGAGCATTTTTTCCCTTTGTATACATCCTGTTTCCTCCCAAACATAAAACTAGACGTTTTCCAGACCACTCAGAAGCCACAATCAGCAAGTGACTGAATATAATTAAGGCCAAATGGCCCACTCTACCTTAAATGTGTGGGTATGGGAGTGAGAGCACATGTGCCTGAGATGCTCCAACACAATGCTTACAATGTAAATTTTATACATTTAATAATTAAATTAACCACCAGGTATCTACTGCTAAATAAATAAGTTTTAGTAAATTCTTAAAACAAAATTACAAAAGCTTTCTGAAAATTTTCTCACATGAAACCATAATTTTTTTCGACAGAAATATTTCAATCCCTAGTTCCCCTAAATGAAGTACTCCAGAAGCTCATGTAATTGCATAGTTTTATTTTTAATACTGTAAAGAATATTATACAATCTGGATATGTTATCGTTGCTATGGAAACTATAAGATCTTTGCAGTAAGTCAAAAAGTGCAAAATTAACACATCAAATTAATGGCTTTTGAATTTCACATCAAGGCTGTCAAAGGAATTTGAAAGCTTGAGCAGAACAGACTGAAGCATAGGCCTTTTACTCTGAATTTTATGGGTAGGAACACGGAATATACCCAGTAATTATTTCACTTAATAAGTTTAAATATAACTTCCATCTGTTAAATTAATAAAGTACTCAAAAATCTGCAATTTTAAGATTTGCAACGTTTAAACTGAGAACGAAAGTAAGTATATATATCATTACGGTTTCTCTTTGTGCACTGTCAGATGGTAAGTGGTGATGTGGCATCCCTGAGATTCACCATATGAAAAAGGGGCAACATCCCACAGGGCATCTGGGACTCCTTGGCACTGTACTATGACAATGCCAACCTTTGGGCAGATGCCAGTACCTTAGTATAAAGACTAAAGCTGCATCCTTTACCACAATGTCCAGAAATACTTTGATGACTAGGCACCTAGGGAAAGGATGCTTAATTGCTCTCATCCCATGTGAGTGCCCCTCTCCAGGAGTTCCTCCAAGTGGCAGTAGCAATTCATATCCTACAGCTTAGATGTTTCCGGTGCACATAATATGAAATATCACAAAAATACAATTTCTTCTTTCATATGACAAGGCTGAAAAGCAAATGAACCTGGCTTACACTGTTATGATAGCCTGCTTTTTACAGGCAACTTAGTTCTTCCTTAAGACTCATTTCCTTTCATTTCTACATAACGTTAAGGCAGACAAAGCCATTCCAAAGCCTTTAGGGAATCTGCTTTCTACACTTTAGCATATATTAATTAGTACGATTAAAGCAACAGCATATTGAAGATAATCAAACTTTACTAAATAAATCCAGGAAAATTAAAAATATATATATTTGTAGTATAAGTATGATATATGCTATATAGAATTTTTCAATACAAAGACATTTCTCCTCTATGTCCATAAGGTATAGCGACACCATGTAAACTTCAGTCTCACCAGTCACAATGAAAAACAATTGTTCAGTGGGAACATTAGGTAATGACAAAATGGAAAAGGAAATTTGGCAGATTCTATTAGGTTTTCCATCTGAGTCTCTAGAATATAGAATTTATATTCTTTTTTTTTAATTCAGGATATTATGGGGGTACAAACATTTTGGTTACACGAAATGCATTTGCCTCACTCAAGCCAGGGCCACAAGCTTGTCCTTCCCCCATACAGTGCAACCGTCTCCATTAGTTGTGGCTTTACCCACCCCACTGGCTCTACCCCACCTCACCTGACCAGCACCCAGTGAGTATAGAATTTATATTCTATTAGATGATTCTACCAGGTCTTTCATCTGAGGCAATATATTCTAGAAAATTCTTTTCTTTTTTTTTTTTGAGACATTCTCACTCTGTCACCCTAAGTAGAGTGCAGTGGCATCATTGTAGCTCACTGCAACCTCACGACTCCTGGGCTCAAGTGATCTTCCTGCCTCGGCCTCCCAAGTAGCTGGGAATACCAGCACACACCACCACGCCCAGCTAATTTTTTCTATTTTTGGTAGAGACAAGGTCTTGCTCTTGCTCAGGCTGGTCTCAAACTCCTGAGCTCAAGCAATCCTTCCGCCTCGGCCTCCCAGAGTGCTAGGATTACAGGCGTGAGCCACTGCGCCCGGCCTAGAAAATTCTTGATGCAAGCAATTCTATAGATAGAAAAAATAAGAAGCATATATCTGTGCAAAGAGTAGAAACTGTTACCTTAAAATGAAAGCTTAATCCCAAGTAGAAAACCAGGCTCAGTGGTAGAGTTTAAGTGTAATTTAGAGAAGAATTTCTCAAGTCCTGAGAAGCAAGATCAGTAGGAACATCTCATGAATGAAATATCTGGAACTGGTTTAATGAAAAAGATAGTCTTATACATTTTGGTTATGTCCAAAATTGGTGACCAGTCCCTAGTCAACCATAGCACTGTAGCAAGATAAAGCACCATTCAGCAGCCTACATCAACAAGTACAGTTAGGGTCTGGGACTAAAACGCCATTCTGTTTGGTTTGGTTTTTTTGTTTGTTTGTTTTGAGACACAGTCTCACTCTGTCCCTGGGCTACAGTGCAGTGGCATCATCATAGCTCAATGCGACCTCAAAATCCTGAGCTCAAGCGATCCTCCTACTCAGCCTCCCACGTAGCTGGGACTACAGGCATGCACCACCAGGCCCGGCTAATTTTTCTATTTTTTGTAGAGAAGGGGTCTTGCTCTTGATCAGGCTGGTCTTGAACTCCTGACCTTAAACAATCCTCCCTCTCAGCTCCCCAAAGTACTAGAATTATAGGCATGAGCCACAGCATCCAGCCCCAAAACTCCATTTGTTATAGTCATAATTAGACTGGCCCAAGGCTCTTTGGCTCCTGTTAATACTACTACTAGATATCCAGCCCTAGGCCATATTTGGTCCTAAGGATCTATAGCACACAAAAAATTTAGAAGCATCTGTTAAGAAAAGATAAGGGAACTCAAGCTCAAGCAAGGCTGAAGGAAAAGTCTTCAAACTAATAGATTTAAAGTCCTTTTTTGTTTCTAGTGAAAGCAGAAGAGCCTTATTATTTTATATCAGCTAACAACTACTGAATTCATATTACCTGTCCCAACACTGTGCCAAACGCTAGGGATGAACAAAATTAGAGACTGACTACCCCAGACATCAGAGAGTTCACAATCCACCTGGAAAGAGATGCTAAGTGAGCACAAAGTACAAACGAGTAACCCTGATATGCTCCCCACCCCAAGAGATATGCATAACAGGCAGAGAGAGAAAACAACTAACAATTCTTCAGAGTTTTAAGGAAGGTAACTCAATGAATTAGGCCTTTAAGGGAGGTGTTGCCCAGAGAAGGGACAAGAAGGTCAGAGAATTCTAGATAGAAGTATGGCATAAGAAAAATAACAGAGGCGTATTCAGGCAATGGCTTGTATTCAGTATGGCTGGAAAGCCAGGTGTGTGATGATGAGGGCAAGTGATGAGGTTAGAGAAGTAAAGGAAAGGGACCATGTGAATCCTACAAAGAAGTTTGTATGCCATATGCGATCAGTGCGGAGTCAAAGATTTTTGGAACAGAAAAGGTATGTTAACAGATCTTTGCTCAGAAAGATAATCATGGTAACTACAGAGAAAAACTTTTGGCAGAACAAACATTTGGTAGGTTGCATCAAATGTCCAGATAAGAAAAGATGAAGTGCCAGATTAGAATAGTGGCAAAGGAGAAGAAATAATGGATTCAAAAGACATTTCTAAGTCAGAACTGACAGGATTTAGTAACCAATTTGATTCTACATCTGAAGGAGAAGATGACTCTGAAGATGGATGAAGTTTTCACTTTGTCTATTTGTGTGAATGATAACACCATTAAACAGAGAAATGATGGCATGACCCAAATGGAGACGTGGAAACAAGGTTTTACTCTAAAGGCAATGAAAATTATATATGATTGTTAATCTTATTACAAAGGACTGAGATTAAAGGCATGAAAAACAATTAGGAGGTTACTGTAATGGTGTGAGAAAGTGAGAACCTGGATTAGGAGAATAAAATGCTAACTCTGAAAGGGGCTTAAGACAATCCTGCACAATCTCTTCCCTTTAACGATAAAGAAACTAGGCCAACAGCTAGAGGCAGAGCTGAGACCAGATTTTCCAATTCCAACACCAACATTCTTCATAACAGAAGGGTAACAATAAGGCAGGAGAAAGGAAGGGATACTTGTGATAGTCATTTTAAAGGAGGAATTGGCAGGACCAAATGAATAGATAAGGAAGATTAAGAAGGATTAATCAAGGGTGAGTCTGAGGTTTTCAGTTTGATTGAGGGCAAGGATGGTATCACTGAGAACAAGGTTCAGATCAGCTCTCAGAAGGTTCTTTTGCTCTTATTCTTTTACATGGAAAGAAACTCCACCCAAAAATGAAAATACCTGAAAATTCAAAAAGGAGATGTCCTAAAGATGTTTACTAAGGGCCTACCATAGCAGAGTTTCCCATTGAATGGTTTGAGCCCACAGATGTGATGATACTGGACTGGAAGAAGTAGCACATAGACAAGATGACTTTCGAGTGCCCAGGGAAGAACTGGAGGGTGAGAAGGTGGGACAGAGAGAGAGAGAGAACCATTTCTGAAGACACTTCTCTCTCACATCCCTTAGAAGACAGACAATTCTATGAATTTGTCCTTTATGTTTGCTTTTCCAAACATTATGAGAATACAAATAATGAAATCATCAGAAATACAGTATCCAAAATGGTACAGTATTACCAGTTTTTATAACTAGGTGTTACCAATAAGACATTCTTCAAACCATATGATACCTGAGTCTTGCCAACAAATTTTTTCTTCAAGAACAATGCTGGAATAAATCAATGTTTTACCCCTTTCCTTTATTGTGTGATGATCTGGCTTAGCAGATTAGGAGGCTTCCACATCACAGAAAAATAACAAAAAACCAACATGGAATAAAAATTTGGAATAACAAAAACCAAAAAAGATCATTTAGTTTTATACCGGTATCATTCTGAATTATTCAATATCATGAGCCTAATATTCAGCTAGCCTAATAGTAATGATTCCTTATTTGGAAATCGTTTTCCTTATTATATAATACCATAGTATTTTAAAATTTTGTATCATGAAACTTTTCAAAAATAAATAAATGACAATAATATTCTATATATCCATCACACAATTATCAACATATGGCCAATCTTATTTCCATTGCCTCTGCTTTTATTATTTTGAAACAAATCCCAGCCATCTTTCCATTACATTCATAAATAGTTCAGTGCCATATACTTTAAATATCAAGAATTGCTTTTAGTTTGAATGATAGTAGTCTTTTAAAATAATTCTGAAATATTTAATATCTTCTAACATTAGGTATTGCTATTACTTTGTATTCCCCTTATTAATGAATAATATCAAATAATACTAGCACCCTCATTATGCCTTCATCTACCAAATATTTCATCTATTCAATCTCTAAAATCACCAAAATATAGTACTGTTATCATTTACTCAAGTTCAGGATTCCCTTGCAAGATAGAAAAGTAACAACAGTTTCATTTTGTCTTTGCTTTCATTCCTTAAAAAGACTGTCTTTATTTAGTCCCTTTTCTCACAAACTGATTCACCAGTATATCTATTTCTCCAAAAAATGATCTTATTTTATACCATTGCCTTCACTCAGAATTCCAACTCAGATAAACATTTACTATTTTAAAGGCTCTGAAATTATAAAATTTTAGAAACTCCTCTTAGTTTGACCAAAAAAGTCCCAAAACATAATTAGAACAATTATTTCATTGATCAGTGATTGCATAATTTCTCTTTACAGTGTTCAAAATTTAGCATATGTATACATTTGTATACAATCATATCTTGATTGGAGAGTTTTAATTCATTTCAATGAAGAACAACAATTCACTGACTTGAACTCACATTTCAACATATTTCATCAATGGTCCACTAACACTTCAAATCTTATTAATTAGGATATGTTGATAACATTTCCCCAAACTTCTTACTTTTTAATCAACAACTATTTGAACTGTCAATGTACTTCTAAAATCCCAAACCCAATGCTGCAATGGTAAACATACTGCCAAATATCGTCAACATTTAATGTTTAATATGTTTCTAAAAATGGCAAGTTCTTATTGCTCAGAGATGAATTCAAAACAAATGTATCTGCAGTAATGCTTAAGACTTCAGGCATTACTTGTAAGTGTTTAGCTAAAAACATAAATAATTAAGGGACTTACATAGAATGCAATCATTAGCAAATATTTACTTTAAACCAAATTTTTTACATAAAACATTTTCTTACTTTGAGAATTCATGACTCTCAAGTCAGACTTACTTGCTACAAAAGGTAATATAACAAGTGATGCCAGACATCTATTTCAGAAATATTTTACTAAGCACATGCTCTGTGTCAAGCACCATGCTGGGCTCCAGGAGCAGAAGGAAAAAGAAGCCAATCCCTTGCCTTGTGAATCTTTACAGAGAGAGATACACAAGCAAGGGGGACAGTCTAATAAGTGCTATAACAGACAGATGTACAAAGTATATCACATAAAGAATAAAAAGGGCCAGGAGCAGCAGCTCACACCTATAATCTTAGCACTCTGGGAGGCCAAGGCAGGAGGATAGCTTAAGGTCAGGAGTTCAAAACCAGACTGAGCAAGAGTGAGACCCCATCTAGACAAAAAATAGAAAAGTTAGCCAGGTGCATTGGCATGTGCCTGTAGTCCCAGCTACTCGGGAGGCTGAGGCAGGAGGATCACCTGAGCCCAGGAGTTTGAGACTGCAGTGAGCTACGATGACACCACCGCACTCTAGTCTGGGCGACAGAGTGAGACCCTGTCTCAAAAAAAAAAAAAAAAAAGAAAAGGAAAGGAATATTTAATGAATAAATGCATGTATGTGTGTGTGTGTGTGTGTGTGTGTGTGTGTGTGTTTCTGTGGCAGACAGCCAGAGAAACAGCTGAAGGTGACTGAGGTTTCTAGTCAGAGTATTGTCTCAGTAAAATTAAGACAATTTACCAATAATAATAATAATAACAATAATAATATGACAATGAGCTACTTTGGAGGTAGAGAATAAATTCATTTTGGACATGGTGATTTGAAGTGGCTGCTGATTAGCCAGTAGAATATCAACAAAAGGAAATAACAGAAGTGGAGTTGAGAAAAGAGAACATTACTACAGAGGTGACTGCTACAACCATAGAAGTAAATGTGACCACAAAGGGAAAGAGCACAAAAGAAGAAAAGGACTGAAGACGGTGGCCAGTGCTCCCAAAGCTCTTTCACATAATGGCACCCATGGCTATTATTTCTACCCTGAACAATAGGATAAACAGACAAGAGTACTCACAGGCAGAGGTGAAGGACTTATGGGCTTCCACTGCCTTAAACCCCACTAGTTGCCAAAGAACTTAGAGGATTAATAATAGGACCCATAACCCATTCACAGCACCCATGCCATGGTGGTTAGGAAGCCCTTTTTCAGTAACCACCACCCTTTAACAGGCTGCAGAAGAGGAACTACTACAGTCCCTGATAATAGGCAAATCTGGATGTGGGATATTCTATTAGAAAACTGGCTTGGTTCCATCATAAAAAAGGTGGGGTGTGGGGATATTTTAGATTAAAAGAGAATTAAAGGCCGGGCACGGTGGCTCACGCCTGTAATCCCAGCGCTCTGGGAGGCTGAGGTGGGTGGATCGCTCAAGGTCAGGAGTTTGAGACCAGCCTGAACAAGAGCGAGACCCCGTCTCTATTGAAAAATAGAAAGAAATGATCTGGACAACTAAAAATATATATATATATATATATATATATATAGAGAGAGAGAGAGAGAGAGAGAGAGAGAGAGAGAGAGAGAGAGAGAGAGACAGAAAATTAGCCAGGCATGGTGGCGCATGCCTGTCGTCCCAGCTACTCGAGAGGCTGAGGCAGGAGGGTCGCTTGAGCCCAGGAGTTTGAGGTTGCTGTGAGTTAGGCTGATGCCACGGCACTCTAGCCAGGGCAACAGAGCAACACTGCCTCAAAAAAAAAAAAAAAAAAGAGAATTAAAACATAACCATCAAATACTATGCATGAAAATCTTGACTGCATTGTGGTTCAAATAAAAATAGCTATATACCACTGAAGATCACCCCCCCAAAAAAACAGCTATAAAAGTTTATTCATAGGACACCTGGGGAAATTTAAATATGAATGAGATTTTATATGGTATTATTATCTTATGATATCATGGTTAATTTTTTTAATTTATTTTTTATTAAGGTACATAATAATTGTATAATATTTATAGGGTACATGTGATGTTTTGAAATGGGCATACAATGCGTATTAATCAAATCAGCTATTTTATTAATTGTCTTAAACATAGGATAATGGTATTATGCTTATAAAGGAGAATGCCTTCACTCATAGGAGATGTAGGTTCAGGTATTTGGGAGTGATATGGCATGACATCTGCAACTTCATTTCAAATGGTTCAAAGACAACAAAAAACTTTCATATATATATACAGAGAGAGAGATAAAGCAAATACGGAAAGACAATAGTTTGAATCTAGACAGAGGGTATGTGGGTGTTCATTGTTCTGAAGTTTAACTTCTCTGCTTTTACAAAACTTTTCTTAATAAAAAAAAAAATTGAGGAGTGAAGTAACTAAAAAGCAGCAAAGAGGAAAACAATAAGAAAATGAGTGGTATACAGAAGCCAAGGAACAAGTATTAAAGTGCAGGTGGACAAGAACATCAAATGTAGCAGCAAGGTCAGATACAAGAGAATGGAAAAAAGCTCATCAGTTTTGACAGTTCATGACATTTTGCAAAAGTATCACTAGTAGAGCAAACACTTTGCTCAGAACTCTCTCCTCAAGGGCCTTCCCATACTCTATTTCATTATAATTACTTGGAATTGACTCATCCCCTTATCCCATCCCCAAATGAGGAAGGGGACTATCTTCCTCATTTCTGTATATTCTGTAGAAGCTCATGAAGCACTTTGCAGAGAGTAGGAACTAAACATTTGTTACACTGAAATAAACTTGTTCATTAGTCTTGATCAACTTAAAAAATATTTTCACTGTAATAAAAAAATCTGGAAAATTTTCTTTAAAAAAATATATACTCCAAAGATAGCAGAGATATACATTCTGAAAAATAAAATTAAAATGAAAGTGATAATCAAACAGCAATATTTTTATTGGAAAAGCAATCATATCTAAAAATTCACCAGAAAGCAAGTACCTCCTTCTGGAGGGAAGGAGAAAAATATAAATATGTTGTCATTCTCAAATCTAGCACTGTCAGATCCGATAGAACTAAACCATCACATCAGATAGTACTAGATCAACAACCTGCTCCCTTAGGTACATTTTTAAATTTCAGTCTTCACGAAATCATCTCAAAAGTATCAATGAAAAACAAATACTCAAAAAAGAAAGTGACGATATCAAAGCCAACACTTGTAAAATATAAATATATATTTTTTTCACCATTCCACTAAAGGCTATGCCAAAATCTGGGTCACTGAGGAATTTTCTTTGGATAAAATGTGCTTTTTGCATGTTTTTTCCTAGCTGATCGTAACTACGGTGATGAGAGTCTCTTTCCTAACATGGTAAGTATCCTTGCTAGAACCCAAAACATTTGAAAATTTTTTAAAAATAGAGATGGGGTTTCAGTATGTTGCCCAGGCTTGTCTCAAACTCCTGGGCTCAGCCCAGGAGTTACTCCCGCCTCCGCCTCCTGAGTAGCTGGGACTATAGGCACATGCCACAACACCTAGCTCATTTGGAACTTTATAATCCACAATCTCTGAAATACACTAAGAAGAAAAAAGTTAATTCCTTTGGAAGACTTTACTTGAAACTTTTAATCACCATGGCACATAAATCATAAAGTCAAATCAAAATGTCATCTATCAGCTATTAAAAACTATGTTGCATAAATTATGCTACATTATTTATAACATTTTTAAAGGCAAATTACAAAACCATATACTCATTTCTGTAAGAAAAGAAGTGTATTACTGTATATGCACTAAAATATTAACAATGGAAGCCAGGCACCTGTAGTCCCAGCTACACAGGAGGCTGAGGCGAGAGGATCATTGGAGCCCAGTAGTTTGAGGCCAACCTGGGCAACACAGTGAGACCCCATCTCTAAAAAATAAATGAATAACATATTAACAATGGAGAGAATTTTATTTCCTTCTTTATGCTTATCCATACTTTCTAATTTTTCTATAATGAATATTAACTACTTATATAATAATCACTTTCTTTTAAAAGTTTCCATATAGGTTGACATGAATTTTTCTGTGTAACAATTCAGGTAAACTCAATATTGTCAAATGATCCAAGATTAAATTCTAGTCCAGAGTGGGGAATCTATAGCCTTAAGGCCACATGTGGCCTTCTAGGTCCTTACCTTCAGCCTTTTGACTAAATCCAAATTTTACAGAACAAATTCTTTTATGTTTATTAATACATCTTTGTTCATCTTTTATATTTTATTTTTAAAATGTATTTAAAATACCAAAGAATGAAGTAAGTTTCAATGAAATAATCCAGGTTGACCGGCACAGTTAGAACATTAGTAAGCCATAAGGGCTAAATTGACTGCCACTACAGTCATGATTTAATTTTAACTTCCCCTGCCTGACTGGCATCACTACTGCCTGAGGCTGGCTGGCAAGAGTTTATGGGGGTCAAGTATGCCAGTCTGTTATCAGCTTTTGACAATGGTGCACTGTATTTCTGTTTGAAGTGAAATTTGTGAATAGTTGCACAGCTTGACAGTATTTTTTAACTGTCTGCTTAACACCCCATCATGTCAAAGAAGACCAAGAGAACGCTGAAGGAAGAAAACAGATTTTTTAAGGAGGATTGGGAATTGCAATATTATCTTTTTTCTGCTAAAGATAAGACAATGTGCTTGCTTCATGATACTGTAATATCAACATTAAAGAAATTCAATGCTCATCAACATTATAACACACGTAAGGACCACAAATATTTTAAATTAGAGGGAAAGGTGTAAAAGGTTATATCGCAGAAATTAAAAGATGAAAAGTAAAAGCAAAGACAATTCTTTCAAGCAGCAATAAGGTGGAAATAATGCCACTGAAATAACTTATAAAGTAGCTTACATACTAAGGAAAAAAGGGAAGCTATTCAGCAACATAGAAATTGTGAAAGAATGCATTGTTTAAGTTGTAGGATGCTTAGACCGTGATAACATTTCAAAGTACAAACAACCGCCTCTGGAGAACCATAAGTGGTGGGCAGCATGAATTAGCCTTCATCTTAACAGAACAACTTCATGCAATACTTCCTGAAAAGTATTGGAAAATACTGAGTTTAGGCTAAGTCCTCTCTCTCATTTTACTGCCAAAATAAAAAAATTGACAACTTCAGTATGTGCAGGGAAAAGGTAAATATATATTATTCAATTGCTTTGGATGAATCAACTGATACTACTGACTCAGCACAGGTTTTATACTTCATTTGAGTCATAACGAAAAATTTTCTTTGCTATGAAGAGGTATTCACTTTGAGTGCTCTTGTGAACAGAACACGGGAAATGGATATCTTCAACAACTTTCAAGATAAATTCGTGAAGTTGGACTGAATTTGGTAAATTGAGTGAGTGTACAGATGGTGCACCTTCCAATGACAGGAAAACATGAAGGGTTTATTGCACAGATTTAAAAAAGTTATTAACAGATCCAGATGCTCTCTTTTCATTGTATCTTGCATCAGCAAAATCTCTATGCTAAAGCTACTATTTTAAGTGACACTTTGCAACAAGTTATAAGTATTGCTAACTATATTCATGCAAAAGCAGCTCAGCATGATCAGTTTCCTAACATCCTAAAGTTGAACAATGAGACAGTCAGGGTGGATTTGCCCTCTCATTCCAAAGTACATTGGCCATCACAAGGACAGGTGTTAGCCAAAATTTTATCTCTGAAAGAACAGACAGTCTAAATTTTACGAAGAACAGAATCAGCAGTGTGAATTATTGAAAGAAGATTTCTATAGGAATGCAGCACTTCTGCATGATATCATGTCAAATCAAAAGGACCTGAATATTTCTTTGCAAGGTAAAACTAAGTCTATATAGGATATGTGACAAAAAATCCAAGCATTTCAAAAAAGCTATCTTTTTTCAAAACACTTTTTCAAAAGGAAATTTCAGGTGAATATTTTCCCCAGTTAGCAAAGGTCATTGATGAGCAGAATGATGTATGTGAATCATTTGAATAATACACAGCTGTTATAGACCTATTAATTGGAGAATAAAATGAAAGGTTCACTGACTTTGAGAATCATGACATCACACTCAAATTAGCATTTCAGCCTCACCTAGTTGATATCACCAAGCCACCTAAAGAACTACAGGTGGAATTGATTGAGCTTTTAGTAGATGACATTTTAAAGTCATTGTTTGATGCTAAGAAAGATCGAATTGAAATACGGAAAAATGCAGTAGAATATCGACGCCTTCTGCAACATACCCGAAAAATGCTTTCTTGCTTTTCAACCACTTATTGCTGCAAATATACATTCTCCTACCTAACCCAAATCAAGATGCCCTTAAAGTCACAAACGACTGCTAACTTATCTAGAGGATCAACTGAAACTGCAGACCTCCATGCTGCAACCAAATATTCAAATGCTTTCCAACAAAAAGCAGACACACCAAAGTCATTAAAAGGTTGACCAACATTAACAGTTTTCATTTTTTGAAATTATTAAGTACACAGTAGACATTTACAAAATAACGTACATTTTTAAGTATATCTACTTCAAGTTTCTTGAATGTGGTCTTATTTGATAACAGCTAAATTAAAGCAGCCTTCCAACATGAAAAGGTGTCACATCCCTGTTCTAGTCACTTAAAAGGCTGAAAAATAAGAAATTAGGAAAATAAAGCTGCTACCCATCCAAGAGGAAAATAAACACAATAATGAGCCAATCGACTCATAACTTATGGGGGAAAACTTACATCATTTAATGATAAATGGCCTGTAATCCTAGCACTCTGGGAGGTCGAGGTGGGAGGATGGTTTGAGCTGAGGAGTTCGAGACCAGCCTGAGCCAAGAGTGAGATCCTGTCTCTACTAAAAATAGAAAGAAATTCACAATTGCAAAGGTGTGGAAACAGCCCAAGTGTCCATCAATACATGAGTGGATTAGTAAAATGTGGTATATGTATACCATGGAGTACTATTCAGCTTTAAGAAACAATGGTGATATAGCACCTCTTGCATACTCCTGGATAGGGTTGGAAAGCATTCTACTAAGCGAAGTATCCCAAGAATGGAAAAACAAGCACCACATGTACTCA
>RJWJ010031937.1:0-18852 GCA_004363605.1 Indri indri
ACAAGCCTGTAGTCCCTGCTATTCTGGAGGCTGAGGAAAGAGGAGCGCTTGAGCCCAGGAGTTTGAGGTTGCTGTGAGCTATGATGACACTACTGCACTCTAGCCCGGGCAACAGAGCAAGACTTTGTCTCGGGGGAAAAAAAAAAAAAGAAAAAAATACAATTTTACTCTCTCTTTCGTTTCAACAATGAGAGCTTCTTGTTTTGCTCTGGTTACTTGCCCATTCCCTATTACTGCTCTCTTCAAATGCATCTTCAGGTAAGTCCTACTACTTAGTAAAGGCGACTTCATAGTTTTATTTCTGTGCCTTCTTTCAGTCTCTCTCCACGTGGAACATTTCGCTCTGTACTGTGGTTTCCTTTCTTCCTGTCCAGAAGAATGAAAGCCTGCTCATGAATATTTGCATCCATGGCCGTCAGTGCCTGTCTGCCAGTCAAAAGAATATATACTAAAGCACCTGTGTTTTTGGGAATCAGAGATTTTTAAAATTATTAAATAAGTCAAAATTGGATGTACACTGTTGAAATTTCCTTCACTCCTGACATGAACTGAATCATGTCCCTCCCAAATATGTACTTTGAAGCCCTAATCCCCAGTGTGATGGTCATGCAGATAGGACTCACAGGAGGTCATTAAGATTAAATGATTAAATGAGGTAATAAGGGTGGGACCAATAGGACTATCCAATAGGACCGATGTTCTTTTTCTTTTTTCTTTCTTTTTTTTTTTTACTATGGTTCCTGCCCCCACCACGAAGACAGCACCTGCCGTGCCAGGCAGGGCCACAAGGACAAGTGTTCTTATGAGAACAGAGACCCCAGAGATATTATTGGGGTTTAGAAAACAATACCTCAAAGTATGGTGTTTTGGTATATTGAGTGTTTTGAACTAAAGGGGAACCAAGCAAGATCTCTGATCTTCTCATGCCTTTCTGTTTCTTGTCCCTCTTTCTCCCTCCAAGCTCAGGAAGAGGCATTCTCTGAATTTCCCTTATCTGCTTTGGGATCTGCCAGATCCTCCCAAAAGAATTTAATTGTCCTAAGTCCCCTCCCCAGGAATCATCCAGGGAGACTGACTCAGAAGACAAAGGTTAACACCAAACATCCAGACAGATGTTTTTTTTAATTTTTAGAGCTGAAGGTCTCACTGTCAGGTTGCCAGGTTGGAGTGCAGTGGCACAATCATAGCTCACAACAGCCTCAAAATCCTGGGCTCAAGTGATCCTTCCGCATCAGCCTTCTGACTAGCTAGGACTACAGATGGGCACCTCCACACCCAACTAATTTTCTTATTATTTTAAAAGACAGGGTCTCACCATGTTGTCTAGGTTGGACTTGAACTCCTGGCCTCAAGTGATGCCTCCTGTCTCAGCCTCCACAGTCACTGGGATTACAGGCATAAGCCACTGCGCTGGGCCCAGACAGACTTTGTCACAGGCTACCACCTGTTCTTCAGGCCCATTCAGTCTCTCAACAAAATCATTTACTCTCCCCTAAATTGCCTATATCGCCAATTCCCTCTACCCTATGAAGAGAGTATATAAGCTTCTAAATTTCACTGGGTTGCTGGGTACTTAATTTTCTTTCCTGTGATATGCCCGTGCATGTAATAAATTTGTAAACATTTTCTCCTGTTAATCTGTCGACCGTCCATTTATTTCATAGACTCGAATTATGGAACCTTCTGAGGATGATGGGAAAGTTCCCTTTGCCCCTATAATGTACACTGTAGGAAAGGCCAGGCGAGGATACAGTAAGAAGCAGGCTATCTGCAAAACAACGGGAGACGCCTCAGCAGAAACCAAACCTGCTGATACCTTGATCTTGGATTTCTAGTTTCCCAAACTGTGAGAAAATACAGTTCTGTTGTTTAAGTTATCCAGTCTGTGGCATTTTGTCATGGGAGCCGGTGCAGACTAATATGGCTCCCAAAATGATAATAATAAAATAACAATAGATGGTTATCGAGTGCCTAACATGTGCAACATACAGTGTATTTTAGACTTAATCCTATTTCAACCCTATGAGGTTAGCATCATTACACATTTTATAGATGAATAAACCGTGACTCAAGGAAGTTTAGAAGAACTTGCCCTCAACCATTCACTGCTCAGTGGGGCTTGAATCCAGGTCTATCTATATAATCCCAAAGCCTACAAATCTGTTAAACATGTTATCTTATTGTAATGACAGAAAGCCTTAACTTTTCATTGTCTGTGAAAATGGAGGGAAGCAATGGTGTTTATAATTCATAATGAGGCTAGTCCACAAATCATTTGTATTTGGCTTTGGATGGGTTTTGTACTCATACTTCATAGGAGTGTGAATGGTATGCTTAAGAAGTCAGAGTATTTCATTCACTCCACATTCCACAAACACATAGGGCATTTTCTAGGAAAAATAGACAAAAACCCCTGCCCCATGAGGATTGCATTCTCTGGGGAGGGAGATAGACAATACATAAAATAAGTAAATATATTTCATAAACACCGCAAGGCCACATGTGGCCCTCCAGATCCCCAAGTGCAGCCCCTTGACCAAATCCAAACTTCACAGAACAAATCCCTTCATTAAAAGGATTTATTTTGTAAAATTTGGATTCGGTCAAAAGGCCGTGCAGATCCAGAAGGCCACATGTGGCCCCAAGGCCACAGATTCCCCACCCTTGTGTTAGATGGTGATAAATTCTGAGTAAAAAAACTAGCAAAAGATAGGGAGTGCTGGGCAGGGGATGAGGGTTCCATTTTAAATAGGATGGTCAGGGCAAAAGTTATTTAAGCCCTTCAGAAGCCAGGTGGTGAGACACCGAGCTGGTAAACAGTTTTGCTTGTCCACTCAACATGCCCCATGTAACCCTTTCAAGCATGCAGGTGATAAGCAAAATCCCCACTTAGTATCCTACCCTAAAGCTGAATTGCTCACTGGAGACATATGGTACCTGCATTGTGTATTATAGTCTCTGGGATTACATCTAAAAGGCTTTCTGGCTAAACTGCAGATTACATGGGAGAGTAAGAGCAAAGATACCAGCATGAACACTTTCTTCAAGTGCTCTGATATTCACTCCAGCATTTCGTCATTTGTTTTCAGGTCTGTATGCTTTCTACAGACTTGAAGGCTCTCATCTGGAGGAGTGTCCTGGTTGTACAGCCCAACGTATCTTCCGTGTAGAAGATGGCTGCAACTGCAATGAGAAATTTGGCTTTGGATGATCAGCATTCTGTCTCTTTGTTCATTATCATTTCTCATGATCACCCCAGTGACTTGTCTGAAAGTACTATCTTTTGAGTATAGTGCCATGCATTTGCACAAGTGCTTCCAAAAGTGTTTCTGATGTCTAAGCCCCACCACTCACTGCCCTCCCCAGCCCCTGCATCCTCCTGAAAAACTCATTCTTCAAGGCTTAGATTGAGTCACTTTTATTAAGTCATGGTAGTCAGTGAAAGCTCTCATTTGTTCACTACTCAAATGACTTGCTGGATTAACCTCAACAGAGAATGTTCTCTATTCTCTCTGCAAAACACTTAGCCTTCAATATATGATCAAACTTCCAAAATAATTTGGGTTAAATTTTCAAAGGGTTTATAGCGATGGCCACATCATTTATTTATCTGTTGAACCAATGCAATTATCAGTCCAATAAATATTTATTGGGTCCCCACTACTTCCAAAGCAGTGGGTAACTGTACAAGGGAGGAGAGAGGTGTTAAAAAATAAATAATAGTTAGTCTTCTTGTTCAAGAAAAGCACCTTATATTTGTAGAGCTAGAATATGAATACAGCCTAATACTTAATACAAAGTCATATAAAACAATTAATTATTTATGTTGACTTGTAAAAGGTGAACCAATGGCTTTAAATACTTCGGCTGGGCATGGTGGCTCACGTCTGTAATCCCAGCACTTTTGGGAGGCTGGAGGATCGCTTAAGGCCAGGAGTTATAGGACTTTCATTTCACTAACAAAGGTGTCAGAAATGAATTTTTTCTGTATGCCACATAGAAACATTTTTGTCATATATATCAACATTTTTCTGAATGTTATTTTATTTATTTTCAAATAGGCAATAAAAGCTCATGGCAAAATGAACAGGTTAAACAGGGAAAAGTCTCTCTCCATCGCAACCCTGAGTGAATGTTTCCTAAACCGAATCTTGGTCACTTTGGCATCTCCCTCACCTCTCTACTGGGACTGCGTCCAAGTTTCTCAGGAGTAGTGGTGAGTTTTCCATGCCATGATTTAGAAGCCAGCATCAGGTAAGATGCCCTCCATCCCATCAGTTCTTTGGCATCAGTTGCACAGGTCATGGCTGCAGTGATCTCCTCCTGGTCCCCTCCAGGCAACACTGCCCCACTGCCCGCCACAGAAAGTGTTCTATAGCTCCCCAAGTCCTGCAGGAGGCTGAGGGCGTGGTGGCCTGGGAAGGTGTCTCAGGCCTGTCCGGCCAGGGCCTCCTTTAGCAACATGCTGGGGCTGAGAGGCACCTGAGACCTCTCAGCTGGCTTTCCTGTTCACTGCAGCCTTGGTGAGGAAGGGGTAGAGGTCTGCTCAGCCACTGGGTTGCAGATCTTCATCTGCAAACTAGCTTGGAAGGAAATGGCAGAGGACTCTTCACCAGGACCAGCAGCATCCAAATTCTTTTTTCCTCCTCTCTGGATTTCTTCTCCCTCTTGCAATTTGGGAAGTTTGCTTGGTCAGAGAATAGGAAAGGGGCTTTTTGCATATTCTAACCAATCTATTGTCTGTACCAAAAACTTGAAACCCCCACCTAATGTTTAGGCTTTTGTAATTTAAAACTCCTAAGCACCTTGCAACTCAAAGTATTATCTTGGAAAAACCCCTAAGACAATGAAGGGAAGGGATTTCAGGGAAGAAAGCAGATGTTGGAGGGAAAAGAAAATAAAAAAATTCTAGGAAAAGTCCTTTTCCAACAAACCTAAAGTTTTGTCTGGCCTATGGTCTGGTTATGAGAGTATAAACTTCCAAATATACAACTTAAAATAAAGCAATGACTAAAAAAATTGTATTAGATATAGTAATTAATTTATGAAATGTCCTCTTAGGGAGAAAAAAAGTATTTTCTTGAAAAAAAAAATGTTTAAGTACAATATTTTATTCAAAGTTTTTTTCCCCAAGTTACATACAGTGACTACACTGCAAAATTTGGCAAGAGCTTTCATGTCAATATTTATGAAGTTTCATTCTCAGGCTCACCTGGCCAAAGCAGTTCAGGGACCTTTCTGTTTAAGGTAAATTGGAATTCAGCAAAATGATCTGCAGGCATTTGACAAGTCATATAATCTAGATCTTTCCTTGTTTCTACTCGCCGACTTCCATCAAACAACCAAAAGGGAGTCACTTCTGTAACAGAGGCAAAGGCCTGAAAAAGAGCAAAATGTTTTACAAGCTGTTTCTTTCAGACACCCTCACTCCTTTTGGGAATTAAAATCTGCATCCCTATCTGAGGCCAGTAATCAGAGGGGCAGGGGAGTGTCCCATGTTCTTTGTACCATAGGGGATGACTCAACGGAATTGCCTAGGCAGAGGTCATGAGATTGTCTTCATCCCCCCAGATTTTCTTCACCTGAGATGCTAGAGTTAAACAGCAATAGCCTGAAGCTGAAAACTCCCTTTAAAAACGCTGTATTTCTGTTTATAGATAGGATGGTGGTTTTTTCCTAAAATGAGAGAGAGTCTGCCATCTTCCTCGTTTGTCAGCAAATTAATAAATTTCTCTTTCCTTCTCCTCAAGCTGCTTGTCCTCGTTTTTCGTTTGGCTTCAGGGACAAGTACTGAACTTTCAGTAACAGAATGTGCCATCCCTGGGTGGGCCCATCGGAGCTCCAGGGGAATGGCGCCCCACGACTGCTGCCATGGCTGGAAGAAACGGGCAGCAGCCCCAGGTCAAGCCATGGGTCTTCACCAGTAAAAGTCGCATCTTGTCAGGATGAGTAAGGGACTGCCCCAGCAGCTGCTGGACCCTGTTTAGCTCTGGGGAACTCGCATCTCTTTCTCCCTGAATTAGACCCAGCTCTGACCAACCTGAAATTTTTTTGAGGAAAAGGAAACAGATTTGGGAAGGGTTGTGATGCCTTGGCCATTTGTCCATCCATTTGGGGGAAGTTTTCAAACCTTCCATCCCTATGGCAGGGCACTTATAGATCCACAGTCCTACTGGTGTCTTAGATACCAAGCAGGGTAAAATCTCTTACCAGGTATCCTTCATTTCACCTTGTCAATCCTCATGGTTGTAGTTGCTACTAATGTCCTTTTTCGCCTGTTGCATTCTTTACTTTTTTGTAAATCTACTGCCAAAGCTTTGCAATGGTATAAATAAGTACAAACCTTCCATCTAAAACATCGCTTCTATTCAGCAGGAAGTAGCTCGATGACTGCATCACCCTTTCTCCCAGAGACATGGAAGGGTAAAATTGACAGTGGGGAATATGTAACAGAGGCAAAAGCCTGAAAAAGAGCAAAATGTTTTATGAGCTATCTCTTTAAGATCCCCTCACTCTTTTTGGGAATTAAAACCTGCATCCCTGCCTGAGGCCAGTGATTAGAGGGGCAGGTGAGTGTCCTTTGTTCCTTGTACCATAGGAGATGACTCAATGGAATTGCCCTGGCAGAGGTCACGAGGTTGTCTTCACCCTCTCAGATTATCTTCACTTGATATGCTATAGTTAAACAGCTGTAAAAGCTGCAAACTCCCTTTAGAAGCTCTGTATTTCTGCTTATAGATAGGACGGTGGTTTTTTTCCTAAGATGAGAGTCTGCCATCTTCCTCATGTGCTGGCAAATTAATAAACTTCTCTTTCCTTCTCCTCAAGCTGCTTGTCCTCATTCTTTGTTCGGCCATGGGGAAAAGTACCAAACTTTCAGTAACACTCCTGCTAAATGCACATTATCAAACTGAAACTTTAAGGAAGCATACAGATCCCCAAACAGACCAGTTTTTCCTGAACACAGGAGATTCCAGTCTACCTGAGTCAGCATAATGAGGAAGTCCCTTCTGCTTTAACCCTTACAAAAAAGTAACCTGAAGTAACTGAATGTTAGCCAATCAGTTTTTTTCTATTGTTCTGTTTCCTTGTTTTCCACCTTACAAAACCCACTGCCTATTGGGAGCTCTCATTCTATTTTGTAGAATTGAGGCTGCCCCATTCATGACTTGCAAATAAAAGGCAATTAGATCTATTACTAAATTTGTTGTAATTTTATCTTTTAACACTTCTGACCTTAGGGCTCACTTTATCTTCACACTTCACATCGCTGCCTCACTCTCCTGCAGACTCAGCTCTCTCTTTTTTCTTTGGACTGTGATTTTAAAGCAAGTCCTGGGCCCACTGCTCTTGTCAGCTCCCCTGGGCAAGTTTCCGTTGTCCTAGAGTTCAGAGCGGGTGCAGGTGGCACTGAGGCTACATGCTAAGATTGATTTTTCCTGAGACAAACATAAAATTTCCTCCAGTTGGCTGCCATCCAACGTGTCTCCTGTTTCTGACCCAAGCTATTTCAAAGTGTAGTTTGCGCATTGTTTCAAATTCCTCATCCCCACTTTTCAACCCACGACAGCCTCACTCCACATTGCTTCATGGATACTGTGACTGCTTTCGTCAGCAATGATCTTGTCAGTGGCTTGGTTGGGAAATAGTCATTCGTTCAACAAATACTGATTGAGTGTCAACCATTTGCCATGCACGATTCTAGGTACTAGGGATACAACAGTGTACAAAATGATTAATTAAAAGTCCCTGTCCCAATGGAGCTTATATTCTAGTAGGGGGAGAAAGACCATATAGATTTGCTAATTTATTTATTGTCTTTATTTCAATGGTATCCCAATCCCAACCACCTAAGACAGAAATCTGGAAGACCTTGTACTTCTTCATCCCTCATTCAATCTGACACCAAGATTTACTTCAACTCCTAAGTCCCCCTCTAACCCACCATTTCTCTACATTCCCACTACATGCCTTAGTTTGGCCATGGAAATATTTACACCACAGAAATTGGCATGCTACAAATCAGAGCTTTTCCCTTAGAGAGTTAGTTGTAAAGCATTTACTCGCATACCACTAATCAAGGACCTTACATGTTCTCCCCTTGCACAGATACAGAGGTTTTATGATCTCCACATTCCCTGTTTCACCCCCCTGGAAATCGTGCTTCCTACAGCTGCTGTCAGAGTGCTCCTTTTAAAACATCTACATGATCATGTCAATCCTCTGCCCAAAAGTCTTTCAGAGTTCCCCATTAGCACTGCATGTAAAACATATCTTCATATGGCCCTTCTTATCTGTGCAGCCTATATCTTACCTTACATTTTAGTTTGTCTACATACCAGCACTTGCATTTGTCTTCCACTCCTCTGTACCTTTGCATAGGCTGTTCTTTCCATCTGGAATATCTAGCAAATTCCCAATCATCTCACAAGACCATTAACACATGACATTTTGAGCTCCCTTTCCAAGATCATGCTGGTTAGATGACTTTCTCATGTGCTCTCACAGGATTCTGTGCATAAATCTGTCACAGCTCTTAAGCAACTGCACTGAAACTGGTTTACTTCTTGTCGAGTTCCCAGCAACATGCTTGGGACTGTGACCTTCACTTCAATCCTGGAGGAGAAGGCTCTCTGTAATTCTAGTCTTGGCCCTTTCCTTATCTTACTGAGTAGACTCTACTCAGTAGAGTGAGTGATCCTGGGTGATCTCAGCCATTCCTAAGACTTCTTCCTTGGCTTCCTACTACCTGTGTCCTCATGATTCACCATTTATATCTCCAGTCCACATCTCTTGGCCTAATGAACATCTCTCTATCTGGATGTACTATCTTAATATATTTAAAACAGAATTCAGTATCTTGTCCTGTGAGTCTCCCCTTCCTGGGTTTGTATGTCAGTGAACAGCATTCCCGGGGGCCAGCAAACTCCAGGCGATAGGCTATACATGTCCATAGCTTGAGCTAAGAACGGTTTCTACATTTTTATTTTTTCCCCAATTGCACTCCTCCTTTATTTACTTTTCTTTATTTCCCCCACTGCACTCCTACTTGGTTTCTACACTTTTAAAGAGAAAAACACCAAAACAAAAGAATATGCAACAGAGACCATATGTGGCCTACAAAGCCTAAAATATTTCCTACTTGGCCCATCACAGGAAAAGTCTGCAAACCTTTGGACATTGCCATTTGCCAAAGAACTTGGGAATCAGTAATAGTATTAATGAATTAATTAATCAATTATTATTATTTGAGGCAAAGTCTTGCTCTGTCACCCAGGATAGAGTGCGGTGGTCATCATACCTCACTGAAACCTCAAGATCCTGGGCTCAAGTGATTCTCCTGCCTCAGCCTCTTGAGTAGCTGGGACTACAGGTGTGCCATCACACCTGGCTAATTTTTCTATTTTTTCGTAGAGTCAGGGTCTCGCTCTTGGTCAGGCTGGTCTCGAACTCCTGGCCTCAAGGAATCCTCGCACCTCGGCTTCCCAGAGTGCTAGGATTACAGGTGTGAGCCACCATGTCTGGCCTAGAATCCTTTTTTTTCACATCCCAATAGGGCCTTCTATGGCCTGAACTCCACCCAACATCCTTGGTAGGGATTTTATTCAGTGGGTATGTAGTCCACTGAACCATAACTATTTGTTTATCTTTTTGTGACCACCAGTAGCCTCCAGAGCAATCTCTAAGTCTTAGAGATTTTTTTCTTTATTTGCTGGGTCTAGTATGGTGAAGGGCATAGAGTTAACAAGTGCTTATTGAATCAATCTTTGAATAAATTAACACATTGACTTATCTAATGGCACAGAGCCAGTAAATGGCAGGATCAAATCAAGGAAGGTCAGGGACTTTTCCATTAAACGGTTGTTGAAAATGACATTTTCTAGATATTAGAACTCATCAATATGTGGGATATAAACTATATAAACCTATACTTTGGAAGATAAATTTTATTTTATGTATGTATTTATATTTAAATTTATATCTATAGATTTATAAACAAACATTTAGCTTTACTTTACATTAATTTATTTTTATTTAAACATATACTTATTTATATTTATGCATTTATCTATTTATCATAATGTAAAGTTCAAAAAGAATAAAGATACTAAGCAATCTAAACAGCTGAGAAATACTGATTGTTATGAAATTACCACAAAAGCACATTTCTGTGAATGAGCAAAGAGCATTTTCTAAGTGAAATTTAGTATTCTAATCATATTAAATACATTTAAAAATTAAGACTGTAATTAAGCCAAATCTCTGATTTTAAAGTAGTCAAGGGGCTGCAAAGGGCCTGCTGCTGCTCTTCTTCTTTCTAAAATGCTAAGTGAGGACAGACACTGGGAAAACCAACATGATAAAAAATGAAGAAGGGATTCTCATGCAGTATGACTTAAATGGCCATAAAAAAGATTAAATAAAAGGGCTAAAAACTTTGCAAGTTGGGCCTCAGATTATTTCTCATCACGCTGGCAGGCAATCCTTCAAATAAAAAAATGGGAGATGACTTATTATTACAGACTCTTAACAATGGGAAATACTGGGGTAAACAGTTCTAAAAGTAAACAGACTATAACTTGTTTCTTTTCCCCATCCCAACCTCCCGGACCTATAAAAAGTAAAATGAAAGAATTGAGATATGCTATCCATTAAGGCTGTCATCTAAGTTCCAATTGTTTTTATCAGTAGAAAGTTTAAAAATCTGCAAGTTAGAATGTCTCCACCTAATATGGACTACCACAAAAAGGTGAGTCAGTTTTCCTGGAGTATATTTTCATTTATTTGATGAAATGAAATGGCCACGCCTCTTCCTGAAGAGTTAGCTGGCAAAGCTCCCCACATTATTTTCTTAATGACATTAATTTTTTTAAAAGAACACTTAAAAAAATTAAAAAGGCTTTATAGTTTTTATAACAATGATAAAGCTCATCATAAACAGTTCAAATAATATAAAGTATGGGGAGAAAATAAAAAAAAAAATCTAAAATTCTATTTCCAGGCATTAAAGAGTATTTAAGTATTTTTACACTTACAGACTTCTACCAAATATTTCTCAGAATCTCTATACATTTATAGATTCATTTGTGTGTGTGCCTGTGTGTGTATATATATATATACATTAGTTTTACATGAATGGGATAATTTTAAACATGCTCATTTGTAATCTCTTCTTTCATTCTATGTCATAGACATCTATTCATGGGATGTCTAAATATAACATCATCATTTTTAGTGGCTCCACAATGCTTCTTTTCACAGAAATATAATTCACTTAACCAATTTATTTGTGGAAGGACTTTTAGTTTGCTCTTCCACCCCCCTACCTCCAATTTGTATAATTATCTCCTTAGGGTAAATTCCCTGAGGTATTGGGGTCGAGAAAGGAAATATATTTATGATTTCAGAGTAATCTTCAGTAACTTAGGACTCCTAGTTTTCATTTTTTCTTTAGAAATATATCCATAGTAATCATTATTAAATCTAGCAAAATATTTATGCACACAGAACAAGAACTTATTAATGTCACTGAAATTTTGAGTTGTTAAAGATGGGCTTCTACCCCAAAGTAACTCTATGCAATTTATCTTCCCATCCCAATCTACAGTCATTTATTATTACCCTGAAATGCCAGGGTAAAGGAATTTGCACATGTTACACTTGACAAAATATTGCTAACCTGCCTTTGGGAAGCCTATCAGTCAGGATTAGGTTCAGTTGAATGTGACAGAACATCCAACAGGGTGGCTTACAGAAGACAAATACATATGTACAACAGGAGGCAGTCCATGCCCCAGGGAACCAGGCCTCTTCCATTCCAGCTCTCCATCATTTTCAGAGTTTGGCTGCTTCTTCATGGTAGGAGATAGCTGCTCAAGTCGTAGCCATTGAATCTGCATCCCAGACAGCAGGAAGAGGTGAAAAGGGGTCCAGCTCTCAAGGACTCCTCTGTGTAGTCATAGTCACTACCTCCACTGACATCTCCATGGCCAGAATTTGGTCATGTGGCTAGATGCAGCTGCAGAGGAGGTTGAGAAATGTAGTCTTTTTTTCCTCCAAATCCTGTGTGTACAGCTAAAAGTCAGGTGGTCATTTGCTAAGGAAAAGGGAAAGTGGATATTGGGGGAAACTAATGGTTTCTGCCACAGGAAGGATGTACCAGTTTACACTCCTGTGGACATCATACAAGAGCATAATGCCTTGCCTTTACTAACACTGTTTTATCAGACTGTTCCCACTACAAAAGCATATATTTACTTATGAGGAAAAATAATCCACCTTCAAATAACTTGTGTAGCTATTGGTATCAATATCAGTGATGTACATTTTCCACCCCTAAAAGTAAAAAGAACTTGCAAATGTGGAGACACAGTGTCCCTTTGTCTTGACTCTTAAATGGTTAAAGCTCTGTCCTTAGATAACTTCTCTCCTCTCGCTAGGTAATCTCATCCAAATAGCTCTCAATGCTGCTGAGTCAAAATCTGTGTCTTCACTCTTGTTCTCGAGTCCTACTAAATTATCCAGCTGCTTACTGTGCACACCCACCTGTGTAATCCACAGACAAAGTTGAATATGGTTTATACTTAGCTATAAAAAACTGATCTTGTCATCTTTCCTTACAAACCTAATTTTGGTGGCAGTAGTTGAGTCATTCTAGACTTTTAGCCTCTGCCATCACAAAACATCAACTTCGTGGCCAAATTCTATTAATTTCATTTCCTTAACATCACTTGACATTCCTTTCATCTCCATAGTACCCTAGAGGATTGTGACAAAATCTCATAAGAAAGTTCTTTGCCTCCACGCTTGAACTGAACCAGGCTGTTCTCAACACAGCAGCTGAAGGCCTCTTACTAAGATGCTGGTGAGAATGTGATCTTCCCCCACTCCCTGTGGCCAAAATCCTGGGGGTGGCACAGGAGGCCCAGGGGAGACCCCTGCTACCTCTTCTTCTTCAGCATCGTCCCATACTAGCCCGACTATGGCCCATGTTTCAGCACTTCACCTGTACTTCTACAACTATAGTATCACAATTCAGTGACTGCTAAAATGGATCCCTCCTGCATAGAATTGTTCCTTCTCTCTATTTCTTTCTCCAGAAAACATCTATTCCATTTTTCTGAGATTCAAATCCTATAGTGACATCCTAGATAAAACTCTTCCTAACCTACTTCCTTCCTTTGTGCCACTTTTGTGCTCTATACTGGTTTTTTCCCTCCTTTTTATTATTTAAAAATATTAAGGGGGTACAGATGTTTTTGTTACACGGATATCTTGTATAATGCTTAAGTCTATACTTTTAAAATATTACAATAAATAGGACTAATATTTATTAATCCAACAAATATTTACTGAGTTCCCACTGTGCTCAGCATTGTGCTAAGAGCTGGATTCATGACCATGTGTGAGTTGAACTTAGACTTTAGGCTCTTACAGCTTTTAGTTTATACAGCTTACATTGGCAAAGCCTAATTTCTACTCACCATGTCTTATTTGCTAGAAAAGAAAATCTCTCTCCCCATCAATCTCTCTGAGATGCTAAGAAACTGATGTTGCTTATTGCTGATATCAAGAGGTATTTCCTTCAGTATCTTGCCGCTTATTTGAGTGTTTATTTATCTTTGCATTTATGATGCCATGTTGTTGGCTGCCACTATCCAGAGTCACTTGGCTGTTTATGATGGAAAAATTGGGAGTAACCTTTATTTGACTTATTATTTCCTAAGCTTTTTCCTCAAACTCACCCCTGAAAAGGCAAGTTTAAGGGGATTACTGGCAGAGATGAAGGCAGAAGTGAGAACTGGATGAAGGACTAAGCAAAGATTGGGGAAAGCGAGTCCCAAGTGGAGAAGTAGTGCAAGCAAAGGCTGAGTGAAGGACAGAAGTGACGCTGGGTGAGTTCAAGAGATGACACTCTCAAAGGGATAGGATCCCCATAAACAAAGCTACAGAGGCTTAGCTCACAGCACACCTTAGGCAAAGCAGCACACTGACACCTGGCTGCATCCACCTGGATCATACATGTCCAATGGAAGTACAGTCCTGAGGCCTCAAGTATCTGCCTCTGGTTCCTGCCCCCTGCCCCCGTCCCCGGGGCAGCAGTACAAAATTTCTACTCCTGTTTTACCTCCTTCTCATCTTCCCAATTCCTAGTTTCTTTCTTTAATGTTTATCCCAAACAAGAATATTTCTCAAATGAAAAATCTTTTAAGGATAGAGAAGATACACAGAAGGAAATCTAGGTACACTAAATTTTGCACAAGTTAGGGAGAAACTCATGATTTAGAGCAGAGAGTTAAAAGTGCATTCCAGGCCAGGTGCGGTGGCTCATGCCTGTAATCCCAGCACTCTGGGAGGCCGAGGTGGGAGGATCGCTCGAGGTCAGGAGTTCGAGACCAGCCTGAACAAGAGCGAGACCCCGTCTCTATTAAAAATAGAAAAATTAGGCCAGGCGCGGTAGCTCATGCCTGTAATCCTAGCACTCTGGAAGGCCGAGGCGGGTGGATCGCTCAAGGTCAGGAGTTCGAGACCAGCCTGCGCAAGAGCGAGACCTCGTCTCTACTAAAAAATACAAAGAAATGATCTGGAAAACTAAAAATATATATAGAGAGAAAAAAATTAGCCGGGCATGGTGGCGCATGCCTGTAGTCCCAGCTACTCAGGAGGCTGAGGCAGAAGGATTGCTTGAGCCCAGGAGTTTGAGGTTGCTGTGAGCTAGGCTGACGCCACAGCACTCACTCTAGCCCGGGCAACAAAGCGAGACTCTATCCCCCCCCAAAAAAAAAAAAAAAATTAGCCAAACAACTAAAAATAGAAAAAATTAGCTGGGCATGGTGGCACATGCCTATAGTCCCACCTACTCGGGAGGCTGAGGCAGGAGGATCGCTTGAGCCCAGGAGTTTGAGGTTGCTGTGAGCTAAGCTGATGCCACGGCACTCTAGCCCAGGCAAGAGAGTGAGACTCTGTCTCAAAATAAATAAATAAATAAAACCTATTTGAGACTGTTGCTCACAAATCCCTAAATCCTTAAAGTTTCTTTTCCAAATAAAACTAAATACTCCACTCTTTTACACTTAAAAATACCAGTTTTGCTAGCCTCTAAGAAATTTAGTTGTCTATATTTAAAATAGCAACATAGTTTGGACTTTTAGGTACTAGTAAAAGAATTTTATCTTTTTGCCTTAAGCCATTTGTTTGATTTCCTCCTGTTTAAGGGCATGATATGATCTTCCTAGTTGGAATGCCACCATAATATTTATAAAACAACTGTAAAGTCATAATGGACCTGGTAAATAAATGCAAGTATTTTGATGCGGAATGTATACTTGCCTAAACTGTCTACTCAAATATCTCCTTTGTTTGCTAGATTTGTTTTATTTTAGGTTTCATTTCACTTTACTTCCTCCAAACACTGCTGATTGCTAAAGTGGAGAATATAGGAGTGGCAGTCTCTGAGAAACATGGGAAGAATTTTATTCAGCAAACACACACTACACATCAGGCACCTGATGAGATGTCCCCATCAGCAGTATGTTTAGGTTCAAATACACACATGGCCACAGCACCTGCTAGCAAGGTTGCCAACAGGCCAGAGCTCCTGAATGCCTTTCACGTCTTGACCTCATGAGCTTTTCAAGGCTACTGCTTTTTGATTTCATAACCATAGCTGCTGTGATTTATGAACTCCAAACTTTCACTAACTTAGCTTTGCATAACATTATTTATAGTGGAAAGGCTGAGCTTCAAACTGCCTGTCCCACAGCCCCCATCTCTAAAGCTGGCTTTTCTTGAGTACATTTTGCTCTGAAAGTGACATCTGGCCTGCTATTCCAGCCATTGCTAATTAGACCAGGGTGGCCATTGACCTGGACCAGTTAGGACACGTTTAGTTATAGGTGATGGAAAACCCTCTCAACCTGGTTTGAGCAAAAGAAGACCTCATTGACTTACATAATGGTAAAGCCTAGCTGGTTTCACCACAGAGACTCAACCTTTCACCTGTTGGCTCCTTTCTCATCTATCTTGGCTGCATCCGCAGGCAGGTTGTCCCTGGTAGTGACAAAGATGGTTGCTAGATTCTGGCTCACAACACTACAGCGCCAAGTCTAGGGATCGAAGAAGTGCACCTTTCTCAAGAGTTTCAGCATGTAACTGGCTTGGACTTGGTAGCGGGTCCATCTCTGAATCACTACGGATAGTGAGGATGTTGGGTCCATATAAGAATATTCACACCGTACAGACTAAGGGTGAGGGAGGCAGGATTTCTCTGTGGAAAATCAGGGTACTGTTACCGCAAGAGAGACAGAGGCTGGTGGTAAGAACATTGGCTCCTACCACATGACCCAAGGACAGGCAAGAGACAGGCCTGACTGTGGCCACTGAGGAGGTCTGGTGGGAAAAAGCTTCCTACAAGGGACAAGTGGCTGAATGAAAACATCAGATCCTCTCTCTGGAGGAAATGGAACTTGAGGCCCAGAACTGAGCCTTTGGTAGGAGCGGAAAAAACGGAAGGACACGGAGACCAAGAAATAGGGGGAGATGGAGTGGCCAAGTCTCATGGTGAAGAAGCAAAGAGACCCTGGCAAACTTCTGCTGCTGAGCACAGCCAGGCTACAGCTGTCCTGGGTCCCTGTGAGCTGCTGGTCCTCACTTCTCACGCGCTTGCTTGGCTCAGCTGCCCCAACTCCTTATCAAGGTGATCTCATGATAAAGACCCATCGTACCAGGTAACTGGCATGAGGGACCCAAAGGTCCCAACCAACATTTTTACACAGGGAAGGTAAGGACAAAAAGAAGGAAAAGAAAGGGAAACAGAAAGAAATGAAGAGAAAGGGAAGGGCAAAAAATAGAGCTCTGGCGCTGTGATGGCGGTTGGGAGGGCGGTGCAGTGCTGCCTCGCATCATCATTTTTCCTCTTACTCCTGATTGTGTTTCTAAGCAGCCAGCCTGATGAAGAGGCCTGCCCCCGTTCCACTTCCCTGTAAGGAAATTTCCTGTATGTCATGAATACTTAGTTTCATGGTTAAACGAGCTGCCAGGGATGTTGGGGCATGCAGTATTTTATTGCATTAAGCATTAAGCCCAACTAAAAGCTGGGTTCTCTACTAAAAGGTGAGAATAGCTATAGAGAGGCAACTTGTGTTCAACTGCAGTAACAATGCCCCTCCCCTCCAATCTCTGCCTTCATCATCACATGGCCTTCTGTGTGTCTGTCTTCACATAAGGACACCAATAATACTGGATTAGGGGTCTACCCTACTCTAATACGACCTCTTTTTAACTACTTTCCCCTACACTGACCCTGTTTCTAATTAAGGTCACAGTCTGAGGTGCTGGGGGTTAGGACTTGATATCTTTTGGCGGGGGCCGCAATTCAACTCATACCTATGTGGGTTGTACCGTCTATTCTCCCACAATTCAGGAATGCACATCTAACCATCACAGTGAAGTTCCTCCTGAACGCACGCTCACTACAGTAAGCACTACCATGTATCTTCATGTATCCACCAATGTTCTTAGTTATGCTTTTAATAAAGTAGTGTTGGTGTTACCAAACTTCCTCCAAAAAGGAAACAAGGCAAAAAGGGTCAGTATTTAAAAGTAATATTTAGGCATAATTTTTATTTATTTAAAAGGACTTTAAAGGATTTAAGTCACAGCTTAAACAAGGTCTACTAATTGGGAAAAATAAATTTGACACCACAAGGAAAATGCAAAAGCACTAAGAGTGTGGCCAACTGCCTCTTATATCCTTCGGAGCTGTCTTGTGCACAACCTTTGTAATGGCTGGGATCTGTGGTCCCTACCCCTCAGGCCTATTAGGAACCTGCTGCACAGCAAAAAGTGAGCTGTGGGGGTGAGTGACTGAAACTGCATCCGTATTTACAGCCACTCCCCATTGTTCACATCACCGCATAAGCTCCACCTCCTGTCAGAGGAGCAGTGGCATTAGATTCTCATAGGAGTGTGAACCCTACTGCAAACTGCACATGCGAGGGATCTAGGTTGCACATTCCTTATAAGAATCTAATGCCTGATGATCCAAGGTGGAGCTGAGGCAGTGATGCTAGCGCTGGGGAGCAGCTACAAATACAGATTATCATTAGCAGAGACGTTGTTTGACTGTACAATAAATGTACAGTCATCCTTAAACCATCTCTCCAGCCCATCTGTGGAAAAATTGTCTTCCATGACACTAGTCCCTGGTGCCAAAAAGGCCGGGGACTGCTGGCCAGGATGGCCCATCTTTGAAAGCGAGAACCTTTCGTAATAAGTGCATGGGAGAGCATCACGGAGGATCTGGAGGCAGCCACTGAGAATTTGGCATAATAGGGTATGAATGCGGAAACAATTTTTTCCCTGGAATGGCAATCTTTTTCTCTTTTTAAAACATACTGAGAGACATTTTAATATAGTTTTAGACAGGAGAAAGATTCATTTAGAAACTAAAGGATCTTACCATAATACAAATGTAAGATAAAGAAGGAAATTATGTCAATAATTTGTATATCTCACTTCATATAATCCTTTTTTTTTTTTTTTTTTGAGACAGAGTCTCACTGTCTTGCCTGGGGTGAGTGCCGTGGCGTCAGCCTAGCTCACAGCAACCTCAAACTCCTGGGCTCAGGCAATCCTACTGTCTCAGCCTCCCGAGTAGCTGGGACTACAGGCATGTGCCACCATGCCCGGCTAATTTTTTCTATATATATTTTTAGCTGTCCAATTAATTTCTTTCTATTTTTTTTGGTAGAGACGGGGTCTCGCTCTTGCTCAGGCTGGTCTCGAACTCCTGAGCTCAGGACGATCCGCCCGCCTCGGCCTCCCAGAGTGCTAGGATTACAGGCGTGAGCC
>RJWJ010031938.1:0-18862 GCA_004363605.1 Indri indri
GAAGACAAGATACTAGAGGCTTGGAAAGGTAGGGAGAAGGGAGGGATAGGAGATATTTATTAAAGACTACAAAATTACAGCTAGATAGGAGCAATAAGTTCTAGTGTTTTATACCACTGTAGGATGACTATAGTTAACAATAATATATTCTTTCAAACAGCTAGAAGGAGGGTATTGAATGTTCCCAACAAGAAGAAATAATAAATGTTTGAGATGATGAATATGCTAATTAAATGCATAGTGATCAGACATTATCTGTATGAAAACATCACTTGAATATGTACCCCATGAATATGTACAATTATCATTTGTTAATTTAAAAAATAAAATTAAAAAAACAAAATATGAAAGAGAGCTTAAGAATGAATTGAGGATATCACAAAGATTTAGCAATAGGGATGACAGCACAGGTTTTTACAAGATCTGATTAAAAACTTTAATCTTTTCACAATCGCAGGCATACATGGTAAACTTGACTGTTAGCCTTCATTATTCCTGCCACTGTGGTACTATTATGCATCCACTGTGTTGTCATGCACTCACGGTGAGCGGGGTATTCCTTCCCACCCTTTGACTTTAGTGCGCATGGGTATGTAACATGCTTCGGCCAATAGCAGGTTACCAGACATAATGTAAGCAGAGGTTTAAATTGTGCTTGTGCGACTGGCCATGTCCTCCCATACTTCTGTCTTTTGCCATGAGAAGAACATACGTTAAAAGCTATTGGTCTAAGAAGGATGCGAGACACATGGAGCAAACCTGGGCCTGATCCACATCTTGGAACAAAGCCCAACTCAGCCCAGTCTAGATCAGCTGAATCTCCGCTAAGCCACAGACACATGAGTGAGAAATAAAGGCTTGCCATCATAAGCAACTGAGTTATCACATCAACAGATAGAAAGATCTATATGTTTTAAATAACTGAGTGGTAAAAACTAAAAAGAAAAATAAAAGATGGGAGAAGATTATTTTTCCTCAAATATGAAAGATAATATATATAATGAGTTTATTTAAAAAGCAATACTGTCACAAAGGACCAGTAAATAAATGGGCAAGAGACATGAAACAATAGTGCCACATAAGTAAATACATAAAGAAATATATTGAATTTTAACAGCGATAAAAAGGCATGAATAAATAAATCCATAATATGGCATCATTTATGGTTGGGCACAGTGGCTCACGCCTGTAATCTTAGCACTCTGAGAGGCTGAGGCAGAAGGATTGTTTGAGCTCAGGAGTTCCAGACCAGCCTGAGCAAGAGCAAGGCCTTGTCTCTACTAAAAATAGAAAAAATTAGTCGGGCTTTGTGGTGCACACCTGTAGTCCCAGCTAATCAGGCGGCTAAGGCAGGAGTTGGAGGTTGCAGTGAGCCAAGACGATGCCACTACATTCTGCCTGGGGAGATAGTGAGACTCTAGCTCAAAAAAAAAAAAAAAAAGTACCATTTCCAATTTTCTACCTATTAAAAAATATGAATAACAGGGGGGAGGAGCAAGATGGCAGACCAGAGACACCACCAGCCAGGGCGTCTCTGCAAGAAGGAGAAGTTTTAAATGAAAGAGAAAAAACAGACAGACAAACATAGATCGGGTAAGGGTCGGAAGGAAGGGCGCCCGAATCTACAGGCGACTCCGCAGGAAGAGGTTGCAGAGCAGAACTGGAAGGAGAAAGGCATCAGCAGGGATTAAGCCCTGAGAGGTCTGGAGACCAGCAAGAAGGGTAGGTGGAGTGGTTAACATGCACCTCCCTTGCGTCTCAGACTGTTGAGGGGCTCCTGAGGTGCTGGAGAGACCTTCTGCTGACAGGAGCCCAGAGACTGCTGCCGCCAGTGAGAGGAGAGCTTCTTGTGGACAGGGCACCAGGCTCCCAGCCCCACCAGGGAACTTCCCACCCCACAGACCTGAGCCGGACAGCAGGCACCATATTGCTTCTCTACCCATTGGGCACCTTTGTTCTCCCCAGGTGGCCACATCACCTCAGTTTCCATCTTGCTCATCCCCACTCAGACATTTCTCAACTCTGGCCCAGACTGCAGGAGCCACAGGGGTCCAGTGGGTCCCAGGTGATCTGTGTGATTCCAGAGCCCGGTCATTCTGGGAAGATGCCTCCCAGAGAGAGGGTCAGAGACTACCAGTGTGTGGACTTTCCCGCACCCAGACTCTTTTTCTCCTCTTCCCCTCTCCCCCACACAGTTGCCAAGAGAGACAATTGAGGCACCACATGGAGGCTTCCACAGAGAATGGGGCTCAGACCTTTCCTTTTGGGGTCATCTACCCAAAGGAAAAAAAGACAATCTATAATAAAGACATCTGCACTCGAATGTTTATAGCAGCACAAGTCACAGTTGCAACAATGCAGAAACAACCCAAGTGCCCATCAATACATGAGTGGATTAACAAAATGTGGTATGCACATACCATGGAGTACTACTCAGCCATGAAAAAAATGGTGAACTACCTATTATATTACCCTGGATAGAGCTGGAGCCCATTCTTCTAAGTGAACTATCACAAGAATGGAAAAACAAACACCACATGTACTCACCATTAAATTGGAACTAATCGATCAACACTCGTGTGCACATATGGGAAGTAACATTCATAGTACATCAGGCAGGCGGCGGGGGGAGGAGGAGAGGATGCTGTCTGGGGCATGGGCATGCTCGTAGCTCTGACTCGGGGGGCGCAAAGGCAATTTATGTAACCCACAGCGTTTGTACCCCAATAACACTCTGAAATAAAAAAAGAAAGAAAATTTTGAATGCAATATATATATATATATATGAATAACAGAAACTGAGTTTTGGAGAGACTAGGCCACTGCTCATAAGACACAGTCCAAGTACTCTGATCATAGCAATCACTAAGCCCCACTTCAGTTCCTCCACTGCCATATTGCTTAAATGTTCTTAGCTTCTTCCTGCCTTAGGAACCTCTCATACATCATTCCCTCTGCCTAGAACTTTTCCTTCCTCCTCCTTCTCACCCTCACTCCCCAGTTCATCACTGCCTCCTCCTAGCTGAAACTTCCAAGTTTATTATATCATGTCCACACATATAAATATGGTCACTACATGAAATGAGACAGAATTGTCCATGTGACTTAAATTGTTTGTTTTCTCTATACTTTATTAATTTTTGTTGAGCACATTTAATTGAGTCCAATTAACTCTGTGGTCTTTATGACAATGAAATTCTCTCTAAAATTTCAGTACAGAATCCCATTTTATTAACCACCTGCTATGGGACTTATATTACTTTCTCATAGATTATTGTTTCGTAAAAATTATGACAATAACATTGCAAAGTATCTACAAATATACTCATTTTTATAGACAAATAAAATAAACCTCAAAGAGGAGATATGGGCACTTCTAATTTTAACTCTGACATATAAAGAGTATAGAAGTCATTGCTTCCAACCTCGCAACAAGAAATGTCTGAACACACTGAAAATTAATGACTTTTACTGGACTCCTCAGAGAACTGAAGTGGCAGGGCAAACTGCCACCCCAAAATTTGGGCAGACAGGGGCATCCAGGAAGTCACAGTCAAGATCTGCTTACCTGGAGCAGAAACTGTTGAAGCCTAAAGTAGTAAGAACACTCAAATGGGAATTTTGATGAATTTCTGGAGGCTCAGTGTGAACTAGAATGATAGCACCTGGGGGCCTGTCTTAGAGGGGCGCCAAACTTTCATGGGGCTTACTTTCAGGATCCCCATGATGTTCTCACAGTAAAGCTCTGAGAAAGATTTCCTCTTGGCTCTGGCTGGATACAGGAAGATTAATCCTTGTAAAACATGTCCATAATATTTTCCATAACCAAGACCTACTCTCCACAGGAGAAATTGTTGCCAGAGCCTTATCTTTTATGGAGAAGGGGCATTTTTCCTGCTTTAGTCTCCTCTAGCCTTCTTGTCTCACCTAATGGGGCTGGAAAAAACCCCAAAAAACATAGTAAACAGGGGGCAGAGGTCCAGGGAAATAGATTGGGGATGCAGCAGCCAGGGAAGATAGTAGCGTGCAGGAGGGAAACAGCTACATAACCAGTAAGACCTTGGGAAGGTCAGACACTAAAGACTTAGGCTGACTAAAACACTGAGCTTTAATCAAAAGACAATAAAATTCTCCCTCTCTTCAACCCCTTGTCATCACACCAAGAGGGCTCTCTCTAAGAAAGAATCCTTAGAGAAGCCCAAAGTCAAGACAAAAACAAAGAAACTAGAAGAATTTGAAATTTCTTGCACTTACAGCTACAGCAAGCCTTAGACAAAGTCAAAGTCCTAGCCAGACTAACATAAATCCTCACACTGCAGGCTTGTTTACCTCCATTCCTATTACCCAATATAACATGTTCAGCTCTCAACAGAAAATTACAAAGCATGCCAGAAGAAAAACCAGTCTGGAGAAATAAAGCAATCATCAGAACTGGATTCAGATATAGCACAGATATTTAAATTATCAGGGAATTTAAAATAACTGTGATTAATGTACTAAAGAAAAAAGTAGATAAATGCAAGAACAGATGGGTAATGTAAGCAGAGAGATAAAAACTCTAAGAAAGAATCAAAAGGAAATGTTAGAGATTGAAACAAAAAAGCCACTGTAGCAGAAATGAAGAATGTCTTTGATGGGCTTATTGGGAGACGTGATGTGACTAGGGAAAGAATCTAGTGAGCTTAGAGATAAGTCAATAGAAACTTCCCAAACTGAAATGCAAAAAGAAAAATAAATGAAAAAAAATGCAGAGCAGAACATCCAAGAACTGCAGGAAAATTTCAAAAGAGGTAACATGAGTGTTGGAATATCAGAAGGAAAAATAGATAATAAAGCAAATGTTTTAAGTAATGATGTCTGAGAACATTCCAAAACTAATGACACTAAACCACAGATCTAGAACACCCAGAGAACACTAAAAGGATAAATGCCAAAAACCAGAAACAAACAAACAAAAAACAAAACGAAAACCTACCACCTCCAACAACAAAAAACCGTAGGCATATCATATTCAAACTGCAGAAAAAGGCAAAGAGAAAATCTTGAAGGAAGGCAGAGGAAAGAAACATCTTACCTATAGAAGAACAAGAATAAGGATTACAGTGGACTTCTCATCAGAAACAATGCAAGCAAAAAGAGAGTAAAGTTGCTGTGGTTTGAATGTGTTCCTTCCAAAATTCAGGTGTTGCCAATGTGATCGTATTAAGAGATGGGGCCTTAAAGAGGTGATGAGGTCATGGGGGCTGCTCCTTCATTAATAGGATTAAGGCCTTTTTAAAGAGGCTTCACACAGGTTCAGCTAGCTTGTCCTTCTGCCTTCTGTCACGTGTAAAAAAGCAGAAATAAAGCAATCATTTCGAATGAGGAAAAGCTGAAAGTCTTACTGCTAAGATCAGGACAGGAATGCCCAGTTTCACCACTTTTATTCAATATAGTACTGAAGTTCTGGCCAGAGCAATTAGGCAAAAGAAAGAAATAAAGGGCATCCAAATTGGAAGAGAGGAAGTCCAACTGTCCCTGCTTACAGACTACATGATCTTCTATATACGAAAACCTAAAGATTCCACCAAAAAACTCTTAGAACTAATAAATGAATTCAGTAAAGTTGCAGGATACAAAATCAACATACAAAAATCAGGAGCATTTCTATATGCCAGGAGTGAACAATCTGAGAAAGAAATCAAAAAAGCAATTCCATTTATAATAGCTACAAAATAATAGAATGCCCAGGAATAAATTTAATCAAGGAGGTGAAAGATCTCTACAATGAAAACTATAAAACATTGATAAAAGAAATTAAAGAGGATATAAACAAATGGAAAGATATGCCGTGTTCATGGATTGGAAGAATTATTGTTAAAATGTCCATATTACACAAAACAATCTACAGATTCAATGCAATCCCTATCAAAATACCAATAAAATTCTTCATAGAAATTTTTAAAAATCTTAAAATTAGCATGGAACCACAGAAGACCCCAAATGCCAAAGCAATCCCGAGCAAAAAGAACAAAGCTAAAGGAATCACGGTACTTGACTTCAAAATATACTACAAAGCTTTAGTAATCAAAACAGCATGGTACTGGCATAAAAACAGACACACATAGGCCAATGGAACGGAATAGAGCATCCAGAAATAAATCCATGCATTTACAGCCAACTTATTTTTGACTAGGTGCCAAAAATATACACTGGTGAAAAAACAGTCTCTTCAATAAATGGTGCTTTAAGAGGTGATTAGGCCATGGGGCTGTTCCACCATTAATAGGATTACAGCCCTTTTAAAAGAGGCTTCACAAAAGCTGAATACCCATATGAAGGAGAAGAAAACTAGAGCTCTATCTTTCACCATATGCAAAAATCAATTCAAAATGAATTAAAGATTTAAATGTAAGACATGAAAATATGAAACTACTAACAGAAAACTTAGGGAAAATGCTTCAGGACATTTGTCTGGACAGAGATTTTTGGGGTTAGACCTCAAAAGTACAGTCAACAAAAGCAAAAATAGACAAATGGGATAACAGCAAACTAAAAAGCTTTTGCACAGCAAAGGAAGAAACTAACAGAATGCAGAGACAACTTATAGAATGGGAGAAAATATTTGCAAACTATCCATCTGATAAGGAATTGATATGCAGAATATATAAGAAATGCAGACAACTCAACAGTATAAAAACAAATAATCTGATTTAAAAATGGGCAAAGGATCTGAATAGACATTTCTCAAAAGAAGATATACAGATGATTAACAGGTATATGAAAAAATGCTCAACATCATTAGTCATTAAGGAAACGCAAATCAAACCCACAATGATATATCATCTCACCCCAGTTAAAATAGCTATTATCAAAAAGACAAAAAATAATAAATGCTGGTGAGGATGCAGAGAAATGGAAAATCTTATATACTGTTGGTGGGGAAAAAAATTAGTACAGCCATTATGGAAAACCATATGGACAGTCCTCAAAAATCTAAAAATAGAAATACCATATGATCCAGCAATCCTACTACTGGATATATAGCCAAAGGAAACAAAGCCAGTATGTTGAGGAGATATTGTCACTTCCATGTTTATTGCAGCATTAATCACAATAGCCAAGATATGGAATCAACCTAAGTATTCAGCAGTGGATGAATGGATAAAGAAAATGTGGTATACAATGGAATAATATTCAGCTATAAAAAATAAAATCCTGTTATTCGTGGCAATATGGATGAGCCTGGAGGACATTATGTTCAGTGAAATAAGCCAGGCACAGAAAGACAAATATGGCATATTCACTCATATATGGGAGCTAAAAAAATTGATCTCATAGGAGTAGAGAGCAGAATAGTAATTACTAGAGACTAGGAAGGGGAGGAGGGAGAGGGGATTAGAAAGAAGTTAGTTAATGGGTACAAAAATTACGGTTAGATAGGAGGAATAAGTTCTAGTGTTCTATAGCACAAGATGACTATAATTAACAAAAATTTATTACATATTTCAAAATAACTAGAATAGAGGAACTTGAATATTCCCAACCCAAAATGATAAATGTTTAAGGTGATGGCTACCCCAATTACTCTGATTTGACCACTACACATTGTATACATGTATCAAAATATCACATGTAGCCTCATAAATGTGTACAATTATGTATCAATTAAAATTTAAAAAATAAAATTCTATATACACATACATACACACACACATATAAACAGAAGGCCCTCACCATAGCAAATGTTGGTGCCTTGATCTTGGACTTCTCAGCCTCCAGAACTGTGAGAAACAAATTTCTGATTTTTAGAAATGACCCACTCTATGGTATCCTGTTACAGCAGCACAAATGGACTAAGACAGAAGTAAAATATTTGAAGTGTTGAAAGAAAAAATTACCAACCTAGAATTCTATATCCAGTGAAATTATCCTTCATAAGTTAAAGAGACATAAAATACTTTCTCTGGCAAACAAAAACTAAGGGAATTCACTGTCAGAAGACCTGCCCTACAAGAAACATTAAAAGAAGTTTTTCAGGCAGAAGAAAAATGACATACAGGTGTCCCAAAAGTTGCCATACATAGGAAAAAATGGGAAAGTGTAGCTTTACTTACAAAATATTCATCATAAAATTTTTCCTTTGTATAGAGACTTTTGGAACACCCTGTAGGTCAGAAACATGTAGCTACATAAAGAACAGAAAAATGGCTGGGCATGGTGGCTCACACCTGTAATCCTAGCACTCTGGGAAGCCAAGGCAGGAAAGATCACTTGAGCTCAGGAGTTTGAGACCAGCCTGAGCAAGAGCGAGATCCTGTCACTACTAAAAGTAGAAAAATTAGTTGGGCATCGTGTCATGCACCTGTAGTCCCAGCTACTTGGGAGGCTGAAACAGGAGGATCGCTTGAGCCCAGGAGTTGGAGGTTGCTGTGAGCTAGGCTGATGCCATGGCACTCTAGCCTGGGCAACAGAGCAAGACTCTGTCTTAAAAAAAAAAAAAAAAAAAAAACAGAAAGGCATCAAAGAAAAAAATAAGTAAAGGTAAAATAATTATTCTTAATTGATCTATAATAAATAATAACTTTTTAAAAGTAACAACAGTAGCAATGTATTGGAGTGATTATAGCATATGGCCAAATGAAATAAATGACAGTAATGTCACAACATACAGGAAAAAAGAATTAAGAATCCTCTGTTAAAAGACACCTGTACTTCAGGTGAAGTGTTACAGCTTTATTTGAACGTAAACTGAGATTATCCTCAAAAAATAGTATATTGTATACTCTAGGGAAACCACTAATGGAATTTTTTCAGTGTAATTAATATGCTAAGAGAAGAGAAAAATGGAATCACTCATATAAAATGCTTAATTAAAACCAGAGAAGGCAGAAATAAAAGGAAGCAAAGAGGCAAAAAAATAATACAATGAAAACAATTACAACATGGTAAATATTAATCCAATTATTATATGAATAATCACTTTAAATCTGAATGGTCTAAATAGACCAATTAAGAGACAGAAGTTGTCAGTGTGGATGAAAAAATCAAAGAAGTGGTAAGTGGAAGAGTCCAGATATGCTCCCAAGACAGTCTGAATCTACAATAGAGGCTCTTTTCACTCTTTTCACAGAGTGGCCAGGCATTTCTTCGATAAAAAAAAAGGGTTTGGACCTGTTTGATATACAAATATCTCCTGAGTCAAGCTACATCTATCAAAATATTTAAAAACACACACACGTAGAGTAAAAATATGATATAGTCCTAGATAGTCAAAGCATTGTTAAAGGGGTTGCATATACTAGTTAGGAATGCCTTAGGCTGCAAGGAAGAAAATACTCAATAAATACTGGCCTAAACATATAAGGGTTCAAATTTTCCCCTAAGAGAAAGACCAGAGACAGGAAATTTCTGGTATGGGTTCATCTGCTCAACAGTGTCTTCAAGAGGCTAGACTCTCTCCATCTTTTCACACCACTTCCCTTGGCATTTGTCCTCATGTCTGTTGCCTCATTATCACAGAGTGGCCACCATAGCTCTGAACTTCATATCATCATTCAAAGCAGGAGAAAGGAGGAAATAGGCATGCTAGTAGTGTATGTCCCATTTTATCAGGAAAGAAAATGCTTTCCCTGAAAGTCTCTCAGAAGACATCTGTTTACATCTTATTGGCCAGAACTGTACCTGCAAGGTAAGCTAGGAAAATGAACGTTTGGCTTTTTCAATCTATACGATTGATGTAGATGATAGAGAAAAAGGCAGACCAGCTTCATTATAGTGCCTACCATCACATATCCAAATGAAAACAGAACATTTAGTTATCTAGCTATCATTAGTTTTGCTGCTTCTTTTTCCTTCATTGTCTGAATTTTTGATTTCTCAAAAACAAAAAAGAAATGTTTTCATGGAAGATTCTCTAGGTTAGCCACAAATTCACTTAAAACTTCATCTGCCTAACACTTTTGCCCTTCAATCCCTAACACAGAACTGATCTCTGAGCTATATCCTGGACTGTAGGTATGTTTCCATGGATTATGACATACATCTCAAGGGAAACAAACATAATTTAGGAGAATATGTTATACAAATGATATGCAAAATCCCTCTGGGTTTTGCATACAAGAGGTTTAAGTTATTTCATTCTAGGATGACTTAAGTCATTTCATGTACAGTACCAGGCCAGGAGTCAGACAGAACATTGTAAGTTGCAAATGGTGGAATATCAAAGTCCACATGGCTTTCTTAAATGATAAAAAGAGTCTCTCAGCTTCAGCAGAGGTTGATCCAGTGAGTCAACAACGTCAGCAAGGACCCTGTTTTGTGGAGGTTTTTTTTTTTTTTTCTTTTTCCATCTGTCTTTTCTTCCACCTATGATATCAACTTCACCCTAAGGGTGGATTGCCTCACACTCACATGAAGGCTGCCAACAACTACAGAGATAATTTTTTCCTCATATATATTTAAAATTTTAAAAAGAGTTAAAGAGATATCTTGCTCTTATCTCAGCCACTTAGTATGCTGCAGTCCTTTACTTTTCTCTGACTGGACCCAAATTGATCACATGCTCACCCTGGAACCAATCACTGTGGCAATAACAGCACCGTGATCTGATTGGTGTCAACCAACCAAGGTCCATCCCTGTAACTAGTGATGGGACCAATCTCAACAAAAATGCAAAGTGCATAGCTGCGTAGTCACAGAGAGAGAGTGGACTGGGGTGCTTGGAAGGCAACCACAATTTCCACTAAATCTAGATTCTTGCATTGCTTCTTTACCATCTGCGAGCATATGTCCCGATGAACTTTGAATTCCTCCTCCATAATCTATGAATAGAAAAACCTGCTCAACCCACTCCTCAGGGTCCTTAGAAGGATTAAATAAGAGAACATGAATGAAGGCACTTTGTAAACTGTAAAATTTTCAGCAATGTAAGGTTCTGGATGCATTTCTGATACACACATTGAGAAGCTGCTGGTAGTGACCTGTCCGGATTCACTTGTCCTTTTCATTCCTGTCTGTACGTAAAACTATGTCCCTTTGGGCACCTATGTCCCTTTGCCTGAGGGTTTTCTCTGGGCACTGGCCCTCCCTGCCCATGTGGGAGTGAGGTCACAAGTGCCCTTGCCAGCCTGTGAGTGACAGAGTTGGGGAATATTTCCTTGTTCCTGGGGTGGGATCATTCTGGGGCATATTCTTCACAGATCCCAGAGTGGTGCAGCATAATTGTGCTCCAGGTGCCCACTTTGGTAAGTGGCTTGCTAACACATCTTGGGTTGGCTTTCCTCGCTCCTGGTCTTATTCCCATCCTGCTTTCTGAAATCACCCCTCAAATAAATGTCTTGCACTCATATCCTAGCTCAGGGTCAGCTTCTGGAGTAACCCAAATAAAGATATACATCAAACTGGCATCATATGCATACGAGAATGTTTATTTGGCATGAAAAGTATACTCCAGATATTTAATTTTAAAATACATTCAATGATTCTTTCTAAGTTATTTCTGCGTGAGTTTTCATTTTCTCTGTATAGCATACCTTTGTTTCTAATTAATTCATTATGTTGCTGGGCTAACTGAAGGGTCAAACATGGCCTGCCTCCAGAGAAAGATAAAACACAAGCAATGGTACCCAGATGTATTTTTCACAAAGTCCTGTCCTGAAGATAGATAACGCTATTAGAACATAGAACCCACAATTAGTATATTTATCACGAAAATACACACTACATTATGATAAATTTGCATGTTTGAAGGCAAAAGAAAAAAGTCTGTTCAAGATACTTAACCAGTTTTTTGTAAGTTCATTTCTGTTGTTACCAAGCTATTAAACTGAGCTAAACTGCTCATTTTATTTAGGCCCATAAGAAATGACGACCTGTTGTGTTATGTATTTTGAAAGAATAATTTAGTTTTAAACCATCTAGCAGGGCTGCAAACAAGTATTATAAAATGACTGTCAAGCTACCTTTGTTTTCTTATTTTACGATTGAAGTCAAATTTGGTTAAAAACATAATCCTGGCTCAAGGCCTTTGCACTTGCTGGTCCCTCTGTCTGGAAGTGCATATCGCTGTATGGCTGGCTCTTTCTCATTATGTGGGTGGCAGAAAGACCTTCTTCATCCACTATCCAAAAATGTGCTATTTGATACGGTAGCCACTAGCCACATGTGGATGTCGAACATTTCAGATGTGCCATATATATATATAGACTGGATTTTGAAGACTTTGTACAAAAAAATGTTAAATATTTCACTAATCATTTTTATATTGATTATATGTTGAAATGATATTTTGGATACATTGAGTTAAAATATTATTAAACCCACTTTTACATGTTTCTTTTTACTTTTCTTGATGCGACTACCAGAAAATTTAAAAATACATAATGTGGCTCATATTTGTAGCCCACATTACATTTCTACTGTTCAGTGCAGACCTAAAGTAATCTCCAAGCCAACCTCACAGCACTTTTTATCATCAAAGCACTTTATCACTCTCTGGAGCTATGTAAGTAAATTATCAATTGTTTACTTGTATACTGTAAGTTCCAACCAGTGTCTGGCAGATAATAGAGTTAAAAATATACTTTATGAAGTAAGCAGATGAAGAAATAATGGAATAAGGGAACTATGAGCTCTGTTTTTCTGACAGCTCCCCTGCCTGTAGCAACTCCACCTCAACCTCGCTTAGGTGTTCACTAGGTTAACCAGCTAGACTTCATCCCCCCGGAAGGAGAGGACGGTCAGTCACACAAAGAAACAGACCTGACTCATTGGCCATTACTGAATTATATGTTGTGGTTTTCTTTATGATATCACAATCAGAAATGTAAGATTATTTGTTTCATCTGGTAAGAGTGACTAATCCACCTAACACACATCTAGATCCAGCTCACCAGAGGATTTGCTGGTTTTCAGGGAACTAATGACTCAGTAACTAAGGTGATTGACTAGGATCCAAAAGACTCGTGAACTGACCTTCTGCTTAGCCAACAACCATTACAACAATCAAGAACCTGGGGGTAGTGTACTGGGCTAGAAGTCACCGCTAATCGCTGGCCTCCGGGTACCATAACTGCAATGAAATAGCTAAAAATGTTATATAAGTGATATAATTAAGCTTCATAGTTGACAACTCCATTAAGATGAATGGAAAAGTTCACTCTCCACTCACTGCTATTATTTTTAGATTTTCCTGTCTGAAGACTCAAAGACTTTGTCCAGACGGAATAGAAACCTGTTAGCCCTGAACAGGTTCTGTCCTGTACAGAAAGCCAACAGCCTGGGGTTTGGTAACTACAGGGCTCCATAAGTTAAGTGATAAATTGTGCTTTTTCCCCTTATTATCCTAGACTTTCCACAGTCAAAGAACAGATAAGGTATGGAGTTTTGAACTCACGTCCAGACTGCCTACTGTCTAAATTCCATTCTGGCCAATGATTTACAAAAAAAGCTTTAAATAATTTTTTAACCCTTTTCTGTTTCTCTTTCCCAATTTTGGAGATTTCTACTGCAACATACTTTGGTTGCAATTAAGCAAAAAAAAAAGATTTGATTTTTATGAACATACTTTTAAAATTATGCCTTTCATAAGACACATAATTACTTCAAAAGTATAAATTTAAAACTTAATATCTACCAGGATGGTAAGTAGCAAAACCTCTCTGGGGTTTTCCACCAGTCTTTGTCAAAAGCCTGGAAAATTTCAGCCTAATATTTTGATATTATTCTTCATATACAACAAATATATTTGGGAATAACAAAGTTATTTGGGAATGTCTAAATATATTTATTTTATTGTTGTAAGAAAATTGTCTTAGTTCAGGCTAATATAACAAAGTGCCATAGACTGGGTGGCTTATAAATAATAGGAATTTATTTGTCACATTCTGGAGGCTGCAATTCTCAGATCAGGGTGCCAGCATGGTCAGGTTCTGGTGAGGGCCCCCTTCTGGGTGGCAGACTGCTGACCTCTCGTTGTATCCTATCATGGTGGGAAAAAACAGTAAGGGAGTTCTCTGGGGTACCTTTTACAAGGGCACTAATCTCATTCTTGAGGGCTCCATCCTCATCCTCATGACCTAATCACCCCAAAGGCCCCACCTCCTGATACCATCACATTGGGGGTTAGATATCAACGTTCGAATTTTAGGGGGACACAAACATTCAATCCATTGCAAACATCTAAAATGAGATCTACCCTCTTAACACATCTGTAAGTAAATTATACAGTATCGTTAACTATAGACAAGAGAATGTTTAGATTATTAACTACATTTTTCAATTTTTAAGTAGATTCTTCTTATTACGTGGACATGATCTGATAAACAGCAACTCTATTTCTCTACCTCATATCTAAATGGTTGTAATTAGCCCCATTGCTCTGTTCATCTCCTTTCTTTTGTTGTTGTTCTTTTTTCCCCTTAACTTCTACCTCATTCCACAAACCTATCTATTCATTGTCATCCTTATTCTTGTTCTTTGTAACTGGCTTCTGTTTTAATGACAATACGCATAATTTATTTCATTTTCTTCTGTCCTTCCTTCTTTCTTCCGTCCCTCCCTCCACGTATTTCAAAAAATATGTCCTGCACTTCTACTATGTATTAAAACCCAACGGTGAGTAAAACAGACTTGGCTCCTGCCCTCATAAAGCTCCTCTAGTGGAAGAGACAAACATAAACTTGTTTATCTTGTCTCTTGTTTATCTTGTCTCTATGTTTAACTCACAGGCCCCTTTAAGGCAAGGGCCACTTTTCATCCAAACAAGGGAAATTCTCAGGAATGTCTCTAAAACTGACCCGTGTCGTGTAAATGAATTTGCTGTTTATGTTCAAAACTGACTATATGTATTTGCTCTAGGACTGCGATGAAGACTTTCAGTGAGTAGTTGAATCCTAAACCCTTCTGGGAGGATCTGAAAGTCCTAAAACCTTCTGGGGATATGAAGGAAAGGCAGAGGGTAGAGCCTGTGCTCCACTAGCTGCCAGGTGGTGCCCAAGTCAAGGGATTTACAAGCCAAGTCATTGCCTGCACTTTAGTTTCAGTGATTCTGTCTCTTCCGTGTATGGCCTGTGACCAACCGTATTGACCTCACGCTTTCTGCATCAGTGCCAAGGCCTAGTTCAATAACTATTACAGTATCAGAGCTTTATCTAGCAGTAATGAAACTCAGTTAACAAACCTGAATGTATCCTTGAAAGATCATTTCAAATTAAAGTTTCTCTCTTCAAAATTATTCCAAATAGATACAGTTGTAAGTTTCTCCTAATACATATAAATATGAGTTGATGTCCCAAAACAAAATATATATATATATATATATATATCATTTTAAAATAAATTCACAAAAGGCACTGGGCTACTTCATTGACTTTTTGCATCTGATTCCTACATCACCTCCAAAAGCAGGTTAACAATGACAATCCAAGACACAACACATGGAAAATGAATAAGGCATAAATTGAAATTGTCAGTGCGGAATGCTACTTGTACCACCGTCTGTGTAAAATAGATGGCTGTCCCCTCGAACACTGTCGGTTGTTGAGTGCTCACCGCTTGGAGAAACATCTGTCATTTTAAATTGTAATTATGCCAGAGCAAAGAACTTATGAAGAGTGTCTTCTCGATTGCAACTGGCTCTGACTGCGTCCCTGGAAGCTGGTCAGCCCCAAGACTAAATAACAAACCTCAAGATCATGAGAACCATCACTATAAACCTCCAAGTCACCTCCTAATGAAAGCTTCTCTCTCTGAGGCTGTTTGGACCTCACTTCCCGACAAAGGAAACAATGAGAGAGCAATATCTGTGGCTGGAAAAAGCACAGCATTTAAAATGGATTTTCGTTATTTTATCATAAACCCACTTGATTTAATTCATCTACATCCAGTTCATAGTTTAAGAAATGAAATGAAATACAATAAAATGAAATAAAGCAAAACTGAAAACACCAACAGTGACCAAAGAAGGACACTGACATGGGAGGTAAATTTCCATCTAATCTGGATTATGTTACCCAAGGCAGCTCCCGCCTCCACCCCCCAGTGAGGGGGAGGAGTTAAGAGCAAGCTACATTAGCCATAATGATAATTACATGCATTTTCAAAGAGGCTTTTATCCCCAAAGCTTGAAGTGCTCTATAAACATTAATTAATTTAAGCTCTGGGTAGCCCAGTACCATTATGTCTTTTGTAAAGAAGAGTAAACAGAAGCCCACAGAAGTTAAGTGGTTTCACTGGGCTCCTTTAGCCAGCCAGCAGCATAGCTGAGAACAAACCGAGTTCGAATGACAGCCTCCAGCGCCAGGCCCAGGCACCGGAGGCTGCAAGAGACATCGGGAAGGGTAGATGCTGCAAAGCAGGGAACAGTGAGGAAATGGCTAAATTTTAACCAGAATAACAGGTAAACACTGCAACACAGCTGTTAAGATGGACCTCAGCATGAAGAAGATAACTGCACTTATTTTCACAATTTTTTTTAAGGCAGGGCTTCTCAAACTTTACTGTGCATCCAAATCATGTGGGGAATCTTGTTCAGCTGCAGATCCTGATTTCAGGGCTCGTGGTGAGGGCTGAGAATCTGCACAGCTAAGCAAGCTCTCAGGTGGTGCTAATGCTGCTGGTCTTGGGCAACATCATGTGATAATTTCCTGTGTTCCTTTCTTTATTGCTCATTTGATTTCTTTATCCAACTCTGTTCTGCTTGACTTTTTTCAGTACCCATGTGTTACCTTTTCATTGTATTTCTCCCCCTTTTATAGGAGAAGCATGCAGGTATTAAGGGCTCCGTTCAATAAGTTTTAAACTTCTTTGGAATTTGAAGGCAGAGTTGCAAACATCAGGCTAGTGTCCAGCTCACCTGCCCTTTGGCCCCTGCATGGAGAGATTCCAGTCCTTAAGCAGGACTGACTTGGTTCTTCCTACAATATGCACAATGGAAATTTCATTTTATCACATTTATTATTGAATATTAGTATTTTTAGTTTTCCTCAGCCTTTCCTTTAAGAAAAAGCATTAAATTTTAAATAAATAAATAAATAAATAAATAAATAAACTTTTTTAAAGAGGAAACACTAGACAAGCGAATTTGCACTGTTTGAACAAGAGAAAGAATATGGTTAAGAAACAAACCATGAGATTATGTTTAAACAATTCAAAACCACAGAAATGAAAAGGAAGACATTTAATCAGTCGTTGGAGTTTTATTTTCTTCCTACATGAAGATAAACATCTGGACATTTGGAAACATTTGGGTAATGAACCATTTTTCCAGTTTTCCATCATAAACAAATTAATTTAGCAACTTTTACTGAGGACAGGGTTATCCATAAAGCGTGCAGCTAGGTTCCTCGAGGAGGTAGAGTTGTACGGGCTCTGGAAAAGTTTATAGTCAAGTGTACAACCACATTCAGCAAGGTAAGCACCTTTAGGAAGATTTGAGAGAAGAGAAGCAAGGTTCCCTAAAGGGCAGGTCCATCTGGGAAGACCTGGAGAAGCTCATGGAGTGGTGGGCCTTTGAGATGGGACATCGCAGAGGACACGTGGTAGTGGGGCAGCAGGTATGCCAGGCAAAAGGAAACAGACAAGGAAAGGCATACAAGGGGGCAGAAATGCATAAGAATAGTGGGAAACAAAGTCTTATTATCACGTCAGAAGAAAAAAGCAAAGGGAGTATTATTTTCATTTGAAACTGTAGTTATAGCAAAATGTAACTCTGGGTTTATGGACATCCTCATGCATGGTCACACTCTGTCCTTCAGTAAATATTACTAAGTGGCCACTGTTTCTCCAGCACTGTGCTAGGCTTTGGGCATAGTCTGATGAAACAAGACAAATACGATCCCTGAGCTCATGGAGCTTGCAGTCCAGTTGGCAAACCAGACAAAAGATAGTCACATAAATAAGGTATACATTTACAAATGATGAAAAATATAGTAAGCAAAAGAGATACAGACCCATCAACGAGACAAATACAAGAGGAGGGGCTTATTTTATACAGGATAATCAGAGAAGACCTCCTTGATGAGATGGTATTTTAGCTAGTATCTGAAGGACAAAAAGCACCTAGACTTTCGGGATGCAGACAGCAGAGCTGCTTATGCAAAGGCCCTGAGACAGAAAAGAAACAATGAACTTGGAGTTTAGGAAGCCACGGGGAGAATGGCCCAAGATGAGGTGAGGAAAAAGGCAAAGACCGGATCCTTGCAGAGCCTCATGGGCCATAGTGGGAAACTTGCATTTTATTCTAAGCAAAATGCACAACCAGGATGGGTTTCAAGCTGGGACTGATGTGACCTGATTTGCATGTTCAAAGGACCATCCCCAGGACTGTAGGGAGAAAGGGATTGGAGAAGGGCTCCAGCAGAAATGGGTGGTCAGGAGTGTTGAAGGAGCCTTGAAGAGAGACAATAGAGCCCTGGCTGAGAGGGCCTGCACTGGGGAAGAGACCTGCTGAATTCCAGGTGTGTCAAGGAGGTAGAGAACCAGTAGGGCCCCACCACTGCTGTTGGATAGTCTGTGCAGGGTGTGGGAAGGGGAAATTTGAGTAACTGGGTGGGCGATGGTACTGAATTCGTTGTCATTTTGGATTATCCATGCCATAGCTATGGGTATTAGCACAAATCTTTAAACATTGTCAATCGATTTAAAAAGAAAAAAAAATTATATCTAATTATCATAAGAATTCCTAAAATGCTATTCATAATGCTACTGAAAGTTACATATTTAAATGTTTATGTGCAAAGAAAGGCAATGAAAAAAGGAAATTCGGCTGGGCGCGGTGGCTCAGGCCTGTAATCCTAGCACTCTGGGAGGCTGAGGCTGGTGGATCGCTCAAGGTCAGGAGTTCAATATCAGCCTGAACAAGAGCCAGACCCCATCTCTACTA
>RJWJ010031939.1:0-18831 GCA_004363605.1 Indri indri
CAATAGATATGATGTTAAAAAAAGTGGGCAAAGGACATGAACAGAAACTTTTCAAAAGAAGACAGAATCATGGCCAAAAAACAGATGAAAAAATGCTCGACATCTCTAATCATCAGGGAAATGCAAATCAAAACCACAATGAGATATCACTTATCTCCAGTGAGACTGGCCTTTATCAAAAAGTCCCAAAACAATAAATGTTGGCGTGGATGCGGAGAAATAGGAACACTCATACACTGCTGGTGGGACTGCAAACTAGTGCAACCTCTGTGGAAAGCAGTATGGAGATACGTTAAGGATGATACAAGTAGAAGTACCATTCGATCCAGCAATCCCATTACTGGGCATCTACCCAAAAGAACAAATGACACTCTATAAGAAAGACACCTGCACCTGAATGTTTATAGCAGCATGATTCACAATTGCAAAGATGTGGAAACAACTCAAGTGTCCATCAATACATGAGTGGATTAATAAAATGTGGTATATGTATACCATGGAGTTCTACTCAGCTTTAAGAAACAGTGGTGATATAGCACCTCTTGTATTCTCCTGGATAGAGCTGGAACGCTTTCTTCTAAGTGAAGTATCCCAAGAATAGAAAAACAAGTACCACATGTACTCACCATCAAATTGTTATTAACTGTTCAACACATAAGTGCACATATAAGAATAACATCTATTGGATGTCGGGCAGGGGGGAGGGAGAAGGGGAGGAGGGGACGGGTACATGCATACACAAAGAGTGCAATGCGCACCATCCGGGGGATGGACACACTTGAAACTCGGCTCTGGGGGTGGGGGGCCAAGGGCAACATATGTAACCTAAACATCTGTATCCCAATAATATGCTGAAATAAAAAAAAAAGAAATATATTTCTTAAGGCTATAATTGCCATAAATAGTGATTCTACTGAAAAAAAAATATGATGTTAGATATAATGGACAAAATCCTTAAAAGATACAAATACCCAAAGCACACTTGAGAAAATATAGCTAACCTGAATAGCACTGTATCTATTAAAACAACACATTAATAATTTGTAGTTATAAACCTTCTTCAAAAGAACACTGCAGGGGCAAATGGCTTCTTGGGTGAATTACACAAAACTTTTAAGGAAGAATAATTACCAATTTCAACCTCTTATAAGAAGTTGAAGATGAAGGAATATTTCTTAATTTATTCTACGAAGCAAAAACAGCCCTTATAATAATACCAGTCAAGTTCATTACAAGGAAAAAGAAAAAGGCTAGAGATCAATATCTCAAGGTAGGAAGAATGAAAGCTTTCTGCCTAAGATCAGGAACAAGACAAGAATGTCCACTTTCACTTTCATTCACATTTTAGTGGAAGTCCTAGAAAGTGTTTTAAGGTGAGACAAAGACATCAAGTCATACCATTTTGAAAGGAAAAAGTAAAACTGTCTTCTTTTTCAGAAACAAGATCATCAATATATAATCCAATACAAGCTACTAAACATTTACTAAAATTAATGAGTGAGTTCAGCGAGGTTATAGGAACAAGATCAATATACTAATACAATTGTATCCTGATACCCTACAACAAATAAGTGGAAATTGAAATTAAATATACAATTTACGATAACATTGAAAAGATGTACTCTACTTAGCAATAAATTTGACAAAAGATGTGAAAGACCCATACACTGACAACTATATAACATTGCTGATGGAAATTAAAGATGACACATTTACGGAAAGATATGCTTTGATCCTGGGTATGAGTAGTCAATATTGACAAGATTCTTCCCAATTTGAGCTATAGGTTTGATACAATCTGAGTCAACATCTCACAAGATTTTATGTAGAAATTAATAAACTCATTGAAAAGCTCAAGTCGAAATGCAAAATTCTTAAGTAGCCACCAAAAAATCTTTGTTAAAAAAAAAAAAACTTGGAAGGCTAATATTACCTGATTTCAAGTATTATTAATATAGTCACAGTAATCAAGAGAATAGAGCATTGGCATCAAGATAGGCAGATAGATTTTTAGAATAGAATAGAAAATTGGGATATAAACACACACATATGTAGATAACTGACTTTTCACAAAGGTCCAAAAGTTATTCAGTGGAGAAACTACAGGCTTTTGAACAAATGATACAAGAACAATAGGATAGCAATATGCAAAATAAAATAAATAATAATAATAATAAACAAATTTCACCCCACCCCTCACATCATATGAAAATATTATATCTTACTGGATAATACGTAAATGTAAAACCTAAAACTATACAAATTTTAGAAGAAAACATGAGAAAATGGTGATCTCGGGTTAGAGATTTCCTAGAGCAGGTCAAAAATACAAGCTATAAAAGAACAAATTTTCAAATTTGACCTCATCAAAATTAAAAATATTTGCACTCAAAAGGATCCTATTAAGAAAATGAAAATACAAGCCACAGATTAGAAGAAAATATTTGCAAGAAATATATCTCATAAAGGACTTGTTTCCAGAAAATGCAAAGAATTCTCAGAATTTAACAATAAGAAAACGACATATACACACAAAAGTAACAAATATTTTGAAGATATTCTTCACTAAAGAAGGTGATAAATAGGTACATGACAAAATACTCAGTATCATTAGGGAAATGCAAATTAAATCCATAATGATATAACACTACACATCTATTAGAATGGCTAAAATTAAATGTTGACAAAGAAAGAAAAAAAAAAACTGGAGCTTTCATGCTCTTCAAGTGGGACTGCAAAATGGCTCAACCACTTTGGAAAGCAGTTTGCAGTTTATTGCAAAGGTAAACTCTCACCATATGATCCAGCCATTCCACTCCTAAGGATGTACTCAAGAGAAAAAAATGCGTATGTTGGTACAAGGACTTATACTCAGATTTCTGTTTCAATTTTACTTGTTACAGCTGAAAACACAAAGCAACCCAAATGCCCATCAGGTGAATGAATGAACAAATTGTGGTATATTCATTGTGGTGGAATACTTATTAGCATTAGCTGAAAATAATCAGGGTAAGTGAAAGAAGTGAAACAAACAAACAAACAAAAAAAAGAATACATTACGATTGTTTGTATGTGAAGTTATGGAATGCAAACCAACCTATAGGGACAAAATCAGATAAGTAGTTGCCTAAGTATGGGATATAGGGAGGCACAGAGAAGCTGTAAGATGCAAAAGGAAACTTTTAGAGGTGAAGGAAATGTTCACTATGTTGATAGTTGTGATGTTTTCACAGATCTACATATGTGAAAACTTATCAAATAATATATTTTAAATATGTGCAGTGGATTCTATGTCAATCATATCTCAAAAATAAAACAATATTACTATGTTTTTTTTAAAATGATCAGTTCCTTTTGAATGCTATGAAACTGAAATGTTGAAATTGACAGTGAATAGTAACTTTGATGTTTGACATACCTCTCATATTATTGTTTTTATTTTTCTCACATCAGAAACTGTGGACTTATAACAGCTCATTCATATCACATCAATTTCCTGTGTATCCTTTTTTTCCCTTTTTTTCCTGTTGGTTCTGTGGGGAAATAGGAGATCAGTACAACACATTCAAAGTATTAGGCTGTAGCTTTATTTTGAACAAGAATCTATGCAACAAATTACAGCTAGGGATAATATTGACTTGTCAAAGTCAGAGAACTAAATTAGTCTATATGCGTTTTTTCCTTTAAATCACTTGAGCCTTGCAGTCATCCTGAGGCAATTTTCCTTGCAGCCTCAATTTCAAACTCAGACCTTCAGCTGACAACTGGACTTTTCCAACAGGGCATTGCATTTTCTGAACAGTAGTGAATGTAACTGCTCTATCATTTTGATTGAGCCTGTGATAGCTAAGTTGTAACCTCCCTTACGAAGGGAGATCTTACCTCACCCTGTGAAGAGTGCAACACACAGGAAAGAGTGGAGAGGCTCACAATGGAACCGCAAGCCCGTGAGACGTTCGGTCATAGTCAACATAGTGTTTAGCAATGCTGTTTTTATTTGATACGTGCACCTGGGAATTTTGGAATTTAATTTTCTAAGGTATTTTTGAAGTCAAATTTAACAATACGTGTGTTTCTATTCTTTGACTTACTAATTTTATATATGCAGATGATCTTAATAAAAAAATGTTTAAATAGTTGTTAGCACATGGGTTTAATTCATCATCACTTATATTTACTCACATTTATTAAAAAATCATTGCCTGGGAGGCTGAGGCGGGCGGATCGTCCTGAGCTCAGGAGTTCGAGACCAGCCTGAGCAAGAGTGAGACCCCGTCTCTACCAAAAATAGAAAGAAATTAATTGGACAGCTGAAAATATATATAGAAAAAAAAAATTAGCCGGGCATGGTGGCGCATGCCTGTAGTCCCAGCTACTCGGGAGGCTGAGGCAGTAGGATTCCTTGAGCCCAGGAGTTTGAGGTTGCTGTGAGCTAGGCTGACGCCACAGCATTCGCCCCAGGCCAGAGAGTGAGACTTTGTCTCAAAAAAAAAAAAAAAAAATCATTGCCACACACATTGTTCCAACTCAACATACTGAAGTGTTCAATACATGATTGTTGGATGAAAATATAAATTAATGAAGTCCCAAGCCCTTATTGACTTGATGACTTGTGTAGTTATAATCAGATAAATCCCTTCTATTGCCTTTCATAAGGGATTATTTTTAGATGATGCATATATCTTTAAAGGTGAATTATATTTTCATTGTTTTTATAGTATTTCATTTTCCCAGTGTTTTCTTGAATGTGAACTCACTGTAAAAAGAGATTCAGGTAATATTTTCTAAGGAATGTGTTTATTTCTTCTGTATGATGACCATGATAGCGTGCAATTAAATCATAAGATTTGAATTATGTTCAGTAAGAAGTAATTGAGGTATTTAGGTTATTTTATGCTATAATAATGTGTGTCCCTTTGCTCAGTCTACCATGAAATGTCAGGTAGGTATTATAATTCAAGTATTTCATCTTTAAAATCTTATCATTATTTAGACTAAATTTTGCTTGAGTCTTTCCTGACTTTCTCTGCACTTATTATTCAATAGAGAAGATTATAATTTCATCTGTATTTAACAGTAAGTCTACCACTCTCTAGTCTGAACATATTGACCTCAATTATTCTTACACATAGGGTTAGTCTTATTGGCTTCAATCACTTCAGTCATTAAGAAAACGAAGGAAAGAACTGTATTCTAAGAAGTTGGTTTCCAAGTGACAATTATCAGCAGGACTAGTATGTTTGAATAGAGAAATGTGTTTTCTCCTAATTAGATCTAAGGTATGGATTATAGGATTAAGCTCATCTACCTCACCAACCTGGCTGAAGGACAGGAGAATAGCCTTCATCCCCACTCTGCAGTACAATGGCTCTGTTCAAGAGTGATCAAAGCTGAAAAATAAGAATGTAAATTCTCCCTCAAACCTCTCTCTTTGTACTTTAATAGAAATTCTGCAATGAATAACTGATACCAATATCACATTTCATTAGCCGGACTACCACTGCACAACAGAAATACTTTATCTTTCCAGACATTTAAAGAATATGTTTTTCCTGTTGGAATTTTAATGACTTAGCTGTGTATATCAAGTCTAATGTAAACGTTCTGCAACAAATACTGTACTAATATTGAGTGAGTTAGAACGTATCAAAAGTAATAATCAGCCTATCTCCCTGAATCTCTATTTTTTGTAAAATTCATTACATACTTTAAAATAAATATGAAGTAAATATCTGAAGGACTTTTTTTAAATCTACTTATTCAATTCAGATCTCTCCTGTGTACTGTGGAATCAGAATTAGCTTTCTAATTAAATAATCTGTACATTTTCTAAGTGACTAAATAAAATACAAAATTTGAGGTCAATTATTTGAGAATTAATTTTTTTTTGGCTAAATGCAAAAAGTTTATTTAATTCATATTTAATTTTTCATTGACTTTTAACCCCCAAGTGATCATTAAAATATGGGTGATTAGGCTTGCAAGATATCTAAATGAGATAATTGAAAGCAAATCTAAAAACCGAGTGGAAATACATCACTGATAGAAAGAATGAATAAACAATTCCAAATCATTTAATTATGCAATTATGATTTTTAAAATAATATTTCAGGTAGAAATAAGAAAAACAATTGTGAGTCATTTTAATTGTGTAACTCTAATAATAAATTAATATCCCAATGGGGATATAGCGATCAGCTAAAAGCAGTTTGCTTAGTGCCTACGAGTGTCAGTGGGGTGAAGCTAGTCTGTCTGTCTAGCAAAGATCCTTATCCTTTTTTGTGTGTGTGTGGTTTTCTTAGATTTTATTAAAAAAAAGAAAAAATGAGAATTAATTTTTAATTATGTATCCTTTACTAAGTCTGGCATCCCAAGGGACAGTCAAAAGTTCTTAAAGATGTCTAAGGTAGAATGAATAAATGACTGATGGTCTACTGCCTCACTGTTTTGATGGGATATATGTATTTATTAGCAAGGCTTGCAAAGAGAAGCTGTTTCATCAGGTATTATTCAGTAATTACATACATATTTTTGTATGATGCAAAAATTAGGGCATTAGTGATGACTGCCTACACAGGCAACAATTTCTCAAATTCTGTATTTTATTATCTTTTTGATAAGCCCATCTCTGACATTCTATGATCTTATAACAAAGTACTTGGACTAATAATTTTATGTTTGAAAACTGACTTGAGCCGGCTGTGGTGATTAAATCCAGACTTTCTTGAGCCTTAAATGGACCCAATGCTTCTGGATCCCAATTCGTGGTCCTTCTACGATGTTTCCTGACACGAGAAATGAGTGTGATGAGCTGTGGTGTCTGGCCAGAGTGCACGTATCCATCGTTGCCACCCCTAAGCCCTTTTAACTTCTAAAACTACTTCATCATCACTGAAATTATAAATTTGCAATTACAGTTCTAAGAGGACAGGTACAAAATGCACAACTCATTTTTTAATAGTTTAACATAATATTTTTATACTACCCCTGAACTCATGGTCTGCCAACTCATAATACTCTTGTCTCAGTGCTCTATTTCTTACACTTCCTCTGTTCCCTTAATTTCCCTATGATATCTTTCTGAGATTTGTCATTTTCTCTTTTATTACCAACTCTATACTGATTATACATAATCTCTTATTTATTTTTATATAGGGGAAACCTAAAGAGACAAAGGATAGTAATACTCATCTCACACCGTCTGAGACAGTGAACACAGGAATTCAAGGATGATGACTAAACAGACTTGATGCAGATTGTGGTGATGTAAATACCATTCTACCTTTAGCAGATGCCACTTAAAATTCAAATCATATAGCATGCACCTCTTATTATGAAATTATCATCACACAATTTTGATTACGATTTTGGTTTCCAAATAATATGCCCACAAGGAGAGAGTAAGCTACCTAAAGACTGTGCCTATGTGCTCTGGAAATTTTCTTCCTCAAAGTAAGATAATAAACTGAGCCTTACATTATAATTAACTTTTCATGCAGCAATTCTTCCAAGTCAAGCAGTTTGGAATGACTTGTTGTTCTCATTATGAATTAATAAGTTGGTATTATAGACTTTTTCCCACTATTTGTTCTACAGACAGGACTAGTTTAGAGGGAGAGAGAGTAAGGAATACGAAGGGCAGAGTTGGTTGTTGGGAGAGAGGGAAAGTTGAAAACTAAGTTGCCAACTCGAGCCAGCTCAGGGAGAAGATTTTCAACAAAGGGATGGGAATGCTCTTTTCTTTTTTGTACTCCAGACTTCTAAGGCTAGAGTAGGGATGAGATTCTAAGATGGCTTATTAAAGCTACCAGCTACAGTTTTAAGAGAAGTACACCTAAGAAGCTCCTGATCCAGATTCTGCAGCTATTAGGGGAGAAGCACAGGAAGCATTGGAATGGTGGTGGGGAGATTCGGGAGACAGAGAAGGACCATTTGGTAAAGAGAAAGAATTTCACGTTGGGCCAAACTGAAGTGAGAGAAGCCTGAGTGCAAATAGCAGATGGGGAGTTACGGATTCAGGTCATCAGGAGCTCAGGACATCCAAGACAAGCCCAACAGGATGGCATTTTACTGTGATTGCCACATCAGTTGTATTTATGACTAACTTGGTGGTCACCTACATCCACAGTTGATTCTACTGACATACGGTACTGCTATCTATATTCCTGTGAGTAAGATCATTATGTTATATAAGATGAGCCCACTCTTATTATTCCTACGTAATCAAATTAGGTCCTCAAACAAAGGTAAATGTCAGACATTCTCTAGGTTAATTCAAATAGGTAAATTAAATCTGATGTTGGCTTTCCATTAGTTGATCTATACGCTTCAATATTACTGTATCTTATGCCTGTCCTTTCCATTAGAATTTCAATAAAATGAACTTCAGTTGCTCATACAAGGATGTTTTCAGTTGGACCCGACTCTGTTCTTCTCTCTTCCCATTTTTATTTGTGCAGTACTCCTCTGTTTTAGAAGTTTGTCACCATCCCCAAACCTCTCCATAACTGTTGTTTCTTTGAAAATTCATTCCTATGTGACTGCTTGCATATCCACACCTCTAATTTCTTATAATCCACATCCATAGTATGGGCAGTATTATCTTTCCTGCTAGAGTTCAGATCATGTCACTCACATGCTTAAATAATTAATTGTCTTTCCTTATTTAAAAACAAAATCCAATTTCCTTAGTATAATTTAAATGGACTTAACAATTTAGTACTGCTTTGCATTTCCAAGAATATCTCCTATTTCGTTTTTTAAAAACTGAACGTATTCCTTGATCACTAATGAACGGCCATAATCTTCAGAAAAATAATGTCAGACATTTGTGTTGTTTGTTCCTTCACAACACTGAAAATCAAATGAAACAAAACCCATTGCTCATCAAATAGTCCATAAATTTCCATCACTTTCTTCCTTTCCCATCATCATGGTTTTGAGGGTGAAAATATCTAGTGTGAACAGAGAAGAAATATTAATTATAAATGAAAAGAAATTGCAAGTTACAACTCTGCTTACATACCAATTATTATGTCTAAAATTGGGAGATTTAAACATTTTATGGTATATATTTTCAAGGGAGTGGAGAAATTATAGTCTAAGACACTCCTGATAAAACTAAAAAAAAAATTATAAGCATCTTGGAGAACCATTTAACAGCATTAACTCTTTCAAGTATGTGCATATCCCATCACTTGATATCTAACCAGAAGAAATACATGAGTTAGTAACAAGGAGTTAAGTAAGAAATTATTCATGAAAGAATGAGTTGTAATAATCAGAAATTAGAAAACATATAAATGACTAAAATATCATGATGAATTCATATTTCGTTGTTATATTGAAGGCAAGTTAAACCTGATAGTAATGTGAATTTTTACATTATGTACAAATAAGAAAGGGAAAAATAGTTAAAATATAAAATGATGCCCTCATATAGTTCTTTATAAACTTTGTGTAGGTCATATCAGACACATTCTATTTCCTTTGAAATTTATTTCAGCAATTATATAGGATAGTCTCTTACACACACACACACACACACACACACACGGATATATCTACTTGCATTGTGTGTCATATAAAATTCAAACTTTTATGTATTCTTAAGTAATAGTTGGTATGTGTATCTTACTATCTTAAGTCCTAAAAAGCAGTTGGTGTTGTTTAACAACAAACAAACAAATATGGAACTGTATTCTTACCTACAATGGTGAATACTTACTTCATTTTAAATTTGCACTTTGTTATTTTTTATAAGCTTTTCTGCATAGAAAATTTTTCATTTCAATGTCAAATCAAAGAATAATCTTTTGAAATGTGTTAAATATTAATTAAATTCAACAAAGGTAGCACCAGTCATGATAAACTCCATTGAAGTAACGAAAATATAAATAGCTCTCACCAAGTATATATGTGTATAGGCAATGAATTTTATGATACGAATACCTCAAGCCTGCAGTAAGTATAAGATGCCATTAATATTGAAGTGTCTCTATTTCAGAACTTTTAAAATGTCCAAGAATATGTATCTTAGAATCCATAAAATCTGTCATTAAACAAAACACAACCAATAAAATGAAAAGAAAACCTAAATAACTGATATGGAAAAATGTTTCATATATGGATGAGTGAAAAGCAAAATTGCAAGGAAATGTAGTAATATTCAGGCACCACACATACACACTCAAAGTACATAATATAAATCCGTATTGATATAAATATATTATTGAATAAATAAATATTTAAGGGAGAATAGACAAATCTCCAGTGATGAAGAATTCCATATAGTTTATATAGATATTGCACTCTCAGGGAAGAGGAGCGCATCTCCCCCCTTCCTTAAATGAGGGCCGTGCAGGGTGACTTTCTTCCAAAGAGTAAGGTATGTAAAGGGAGAGAGAGTAGAAACTTTACAGTGGAGAAAACTAGCAAATGCTATATCAGCCATATGAGTAAGATAAATATCAAGAAAGAAAAGTCATACTGACAGCATATGCACTTGATATGATATTTTGACATAGTCCAATATATATGTTTTTATTTATATTATCTGTGCTTTTGGTATCATATCCAAGAAGTCATTTCCAAATCCAATGACGTAAAGCTTTTTCTCTACATTTTCTTCTAAATTTTGTTATGGTTTTGGGTCTTACATTTATATGTGACGAATTTTTAGTTAATTTTTATATATGGTATAAGGTAAGGGTCCAAAATCATGGGGAGAAATATGAGGCTATCCAGTTTTCCCAACACCATTTGCTGCAGAAGTGTTATAGTGTTTTAGAAAGAAATATCTCCATTTTGTACAATCATAAAATTAAGTTAATTTCCCAAGAAAACTTATGCTTGTATGTATGTAAGTTTAAACAGATTAGATCAAACAGGTGGGAAAGGGCACAACCAGGGTATGAATCCAGGAATAATTCTTTTTTATTTTATTTTTGAGATGAGGTTTTGCTATTATCCTCCAGGCTAGAGTCAAACTCCTGGCCTCAACCAATCCTCCGCCTCAACATCCCAAGTAGCTGGGTTTACAAGTCCTAGCCACCAGGCCTGGCTGCTGTCATCATTCTTTTTGTTGTTTGTTCACCCCTCCTAGGAGAGAGTTAAACATCGAGTTGACACCTTAGAAAATAAATCTTATGACAATTTTTCTTTTGCTATTTTCTAAAGTCATCTAATTCATCCATGTATTCTTAAAGATCTGTTAGGTAACTCCAATCACTTTACTTAGAATTTATTATCTCATCTCAAATAAAGAGCAAAACAATTAAATGAACTTTTCTAATTTTGGAGGGGATGGTTAACACACAGTAAAACTTTGAATAATTGCGTAGCCTCATTTAATTTAATGGTACAATCACTTAGATTTTGGGAGGAAAGAAAGGCAGTTATGTCATTTCAGGGTGCAGATTACTCCTCAAATCATAATAACATTACGCTTTAGAAATAATTGAATGTACTGCTGTGGCAAAGAAGATCTGAAAGTACCCCCATCCATATGGGTCAATTGAATCAGACTCACAGATTGCAACCAGGGACTAGATATGGGGCCCCGATACTAAAAAATGAAGACTGAAAAATAATATTGAAAAATGCTATCTAGAAAAATTGAATGGGAGGTAGAAAGACATTCCATCCTGGGTTGGTGACTAGATTTGCCATATCATCCTGATTCCTTCAAGGCCATAATTGCAAATATAGAGTGGTAAATTTTATATAGACGAGAGAAAACAACTACCAAACCAAATCAAAGAAAATAGAACAAAACCTACTTCAATGAAGAAATCTGAAAACCAAGATATACAAGACCCTGAAGAAACTCAGTATCAGGAAAAAAATGCAAAAACAAAAATCATATTTGGAATTTTAGCTTTCATCAGATGAAATTATATTACCATTCTAGCAAATACTTTAAAAAACTATTTTGAGTAATTCAAGTATATAAATAATGTATCGAAACACATGTAAAGGTAGTACAAAATTAAGAATGGAAATAATATGCTATTAATATGAAAAAGGATTAGAAATCATGACATGAACTCTATTTTATTAATAATAAGATATTTAGAAAAGTGATAAATTCAAGAAAGTAAGAGAACCCGTGCAGAACAGACAGCACCCATGCAGAAACATCCTGCTGTGCAATGCAACAGAACTTTTAAGAGACATGGAGGATACATTGAAAATCACCGACATTAATTTAGAAGTAAAAAATAAAAGAATAAGAAAATAGAGGAGAAACTGTATTTTAATAAATATTTTTTTGTTTCCAACCTTGAAGGCAGACAGAAGATAGCTCCAGTAAAATGTGCATTTTGAATAATAAATAGAATAAGTAAATACATCTATAGCTGGATACATAAAAATGAAAATGTTATACATCAAGGATAAAATAAGTCATAAAAGCTGCTAGCACAAAGACAGTCTAACAATAAAGGAGTGACCAACTGCCAATGAACATTTTATTTGCAACAATAGGTGCCAAAAATGAATGGGGAACTATCTTCACACTGCTAAAAGAAAATAATTCTAACATACAATTTTATAACCAAGCATAATATTTTTCAAGAGTAAGCGAAATAAAAATGTCTTTCAGCTACAGACACATAGAATAACAGGAGATCTGACCATCCATAGAAGCAGACTAAGAAAACTATTAAAGAAAAGTGAAATGGTGAGAGAAAGATATAAGAAACTCTTGTTGAGAACAGAAATTGACATAATGTAACAATACATGCATTTAACATCTTATTTAAGAAAAATATATTTTTTTAATTTTGGAAAAAAAGGAAATCTAAGTATTTAAATAAGATTAGAGAAGGGTATAAAAATGATGATTTCTGGTAAGAATATTGTGAAAAGGTAAGGGTGTAATCACTTAATGACTGGATTTTTTGTAATAAATCATTTATCAGTAAATATTTTGAAGATTTGAAGGCAATTGCTAAAACAATATAAGTATAACTCAAAGTTTCTAAATCAGCAGAGAACAACCAACCACAAAAGGCTATAGGAAAAGAAAAATCAATACTAAACTTTTGGGGTTGTATTATGGAGAAAATATGATAAAACCCAAAGAATCTCTTAGTTTCAACTCTGGGACATATTGGTGAAAAAGATATTAAACTAGCCCTCCCCTGCATAACCAGCTAAAAACCTAAGAAGTATTTGAAACTATAGACTTTGTTAAAGTAAATTAAAGTGGAGATCAGATCTAATGAATCACTAAACAGGGATTAAGATTATGAGACTTTAGGCCTCGTAAGGGGCCTTAACTTTTCTTGATTTGCAATTATCAGTGAAAATTATATGAGCTATTTCTTGTAAATGCTTTTATTAGAAAAATTAAACTGAAGGCTAACTAATCAGAAGTTGTTAACTAACTTATAGTTAGGAACTTTCCAGGAGCACACATCAAATAAAGCAATTGCATTACTGTAACAATTGACTATTTTCTTTGCTTTACTTCTCTGTTCACCCTATAAAGCCTTCCTTTTGTGTTCTCTGTTCCCTTGGCAGAGCCCCTGAACCACTTCCAGTCTGGAGTTGTACTATTCATGAATTGCAATTTGTTTAAACTCTTTTAAGGTTTTTGTGCTTCAGTTTACCTTTTAACATTTTCGAATATTAAACAGAGGGCTAAGATCTTTGAAGGAAAAAAAATGATGTCACTCTAGCTTTTTCCTTGGAGACATTTCTCTGACTCCAACATAGGGAGGGAGACTCTAACCCAAAACTGACAGTGTTACTAAGCTGAAAAGTCAGAAATCTGAGTTTGTGGTTGCTAAAGCTGTTAGAATATGTGGGCTATGGCACTCAAAAGGAGGAAGCTACACAGGGAGAGCACTCCACTAATCCTCCTGCGTCCCTTTAAGTGTTTCACTGAATATTAAGTTGTTAATTCATAGGCCGAAGCTGCCCAAGGCTAGACAAAGAACAACTACTGATGTATATTAATTTACTGTTTCTGAGAAAGAAATTATCACTCATTTATCTAAAAAAAAAAAAAAAGAAAAGAAAAAGAGAACAACTCACAGTTTCTGTGGATCAGATACATAGGCATGACAAGGTTGGGTTTTCCTTTCAGAAGCTCACAGAGCTGAAGTCAAGGTGAGAGCCATGGTTTTGATTTTTGTCTCAGATCAGGATCTTTTTCTAAGCTCCCTGTTGTTGGCAGAATTAATTTCTTCACGGTTATTGGACAGAGCTGCCCATTTTTCTTCTATTTCTAGTTATGAACCACACTCAGCTCCTAGAGGACACCCAACAACAGTTCCTTGGTCACATGGTCCCAAAAGGTGATTCATAACATGGATGTTTGCATTACTCCACGCCATCCAGAACGTATCTCTTTGGCTTCCTCTTCTGTAACTAACTGACAAAACTCTCTGCTTTTAAAAATCTCATGTGTTTATCCTACCAGGATCATTTCAATATCTTAAGGTCAAACAAATTTGGGACTTCAATGACATCTGAAAAATCCCATCAAAGTATTATGAAGTTTATTATTTTATTGAATAGGTGAAGAGGGTGTTAGCATGACAGGGGCCTGGAATATGGTGGGGTCATTCTAGAATTATACCTACTATGTGGGGAAGAAAGCCAAGAAACACCCAAGTTTCAAGCAATCAGGTTGAAAAAATTGAATACCAGGGATTTTCTGTAGAGACTTAAAGAAAAGCTATACCTTTTAAGTAGGGCTATATTATCCCAAAAGTAAAGGACATTCCAGAAACACTATACCAAAATTTAAAACAAAACTCAATACTACTTAAAATAGTACAAAAAGATCTAGGCATTCAACAGCATAACATACCAGATGCCCATCCTCTAATAAAAGAAAAATTTCTGGATGCCAAGAAGTAGGCAAATGTTACTTATCATTAGAAGAAAAAAATAACCAATAGAAGTAGACCCAGAAATCACAGGTGGAATTAGAAGACCAGGACATTAACACAGCTTCTCATAAAAAAATATTGATACACACCATAAGATAAATGAATATAAAAATATTATGTCACACATAAGCCAGACATATATAAATTCAATTCTGTAAAGCTTTAGGACAAGGAAAACTAATTTCTAGTGGTAGAAATCACATCGTTGCTTGCTTATCTGAAACAAGAGCTGGGCAGTGATGGGAGTTGAAAATAAGGTTATAGGAGGGAACTTTTGGTGTGATAGAAGTATTCTCTATATTATTGCATCAGTATTACCCAGGTATAGTATATATTTGTCAAAACTTACCAGATTGTAAACTTAAAATGGATGTACTTATTGAGGTAATGTATAACTCAATAAAGTTTATTTAGCAAATGATAAAGAAAATAATTGGAAACTAATTCTAGACCAGCAGGAGAAAGTTTTCGGCAAGATCAGTTGGAAACTTACGATTCTTTATATCCTCTGAAATAATATCAACATGAGCAGAGAATAATTGTTGAAGTTTATGATAAGAGCTCTGAGACATATAAAGAAAAAATTAAATTGTATTCTGTATGTTTTTTCTATCAACAAGATATAAAAAAGGATTATATATAGAAAAACGAGAGGGAAATATATATCTGCCTATTTCAGAACCAAAAAATGAATGTTAATTTTACTTTTTGAAAGACAATCGGATTAGAAAAATGAGCTATATGCATTAAACAACAGAAAATAAAGTTATGAAAATAGCTGTAAAACAGTACTGGCACATGTGCATATAGTGACCTAACAATTTACCTGTAAATATATCAAGCAAACAGTAGGAGAATTAAAAATTATAATAGAAAAATATAAAATTATAGTGTAAAATCGATTGTACATGTTTGTCAAACATGGGGAATACTAGCTCACATAGACAGTCCTACCATTCTTCAAAGAAACAGTATTACTGATACGATGTTATTGGACATAAATTAGGAACCAATAACAAAACAATAAATGGAAACAAAAAATTAGACAACTTAGAAGGTACTCCTATTTTTCCATCATTTAAGATGCATTCACAATAGAGTTATAATACTCCAAAATTGCAATGAGATTACATTCATGTATACAAGGGATATTTTGAAAATAACTAACTAAATTAAATGTTCAAATAAAGAAGCCAGCAAAATGAAAAAAAGCAAAATCAAAGAAAGCAGAATGAAAGAATCACTGTACTTTCCAATGAAACATTAATGCACTATAATGTAAAACACAAAAAATACATAGCATCAAGAATATCGAAAGGTATTATGTTGATGAAAAATAATAAAGTGCTTTAAATTTTTTTCCAATATCCTATTTGATAGAGAGGAAGAGGGAGAGAAGATACAAACATAAAAAATACTTTGAAGGAGAAATCAGATACAAGTATAGATACAACACAAAATTTAAAATCATAGGCAAATATTATGAACAATTTTTTTATTTCAATGGATTTAGGGGATACAAGTTTTTTTTGTTGTTTTTTTTGTTTTTTGTTTTTTGTTTTTTAATATGAATGACTTGTATAATGTTGACTCAGAGCTTTCAGTGTAACTGTCACCAGAACGGTATATGTTATACCTAATAGATAATTTTTTTATCCTTCACCCTCCTCCCACCCTGCCCCTTTCTTGGTTTCCAATGTCCGTTTCACCACTTTATGACTATATATATCCATGATTTAGCTACCACTTATAAGTGAGAACATAAGGTATTTGTTTTCCATTCCTGAGATACTTCATTTAGGATGATGGTCCCCGGTTCCATCCATGTTCCTGCAAAAGACATTATTTCACTTCTTTTTGTGGCTGAATAGTACTCCATGGTGTGTGTGTGTGTGTGTGTGTGTGTGTGTGTGTGTGTATACACCACATTTTTATTGAATAAATTTGAAAAAATAAGAATAAAAGGTACATGTTTACTTCAAGAAAAAATAACCAAAATTTTTCCAAGAAGAAAGAAAAATAAATTGAATACACCAAACCCTTAGTAACACTGAATGGCAGCTAGTAGTAATCCCTGCCCCAATAATCAAATATCAGGTCCATATAACTTTTTAAAAAAAACTTTACTTCAACTTTTTTATTGTAAAACAAGTATAAAATAATAAAATCATGGGAACCTAATGTAGAGCTAAAGTATTATAGGGCAAACATTCTAGTAATCACCAACAATATCAAGAATAAGGATCCTATCAATCACAACCCCTTCCCACCTACAAAAAGAAACCACCATCTTGATTTTTATAATTACTGTTTTGCATTTCTTTATATTTTTGCTAAAGTGTACATCATCAAAAACTATAACTTATGCTTTCTCACTTTACAATTTGATTATTTTTTCCTAATATTAAGCAAATTTTGTTTTTAGAATAGTTTTAGACATAGAAAAATGGAGAAGATAAAGAGGTCCCAAATACCCCATTCCCAGAATCCTCTTGTTATTAATTTTGTACAATGATGAGGAGTAGTTGTTACAATTAATGGACAAATATTTACATGCAGTTATTAACTAAAGTTCACAGTTTATCCAGATTTCATTGGCTTTTGCATAATGATCTTTTCCTCTCCCAGGATCCCATGCAGAATGTTAGTTACATTTAGTCATCATGTCTACTTAGGCTTCTCTTGGTGCTGACAGTTTCTCATGCTTTCTTTGTTTTTGTTGACCATGATAGTTTGGAGGAGTAATGGTCAGCTGCATGCCCCTCTAATGGAATTGGTTGGTTATTTTTCTTATGATTACACTGGAGTCGTTGGTTCCAAGGAAGATCACTGGGGTTAACTGCATTTTCATCACATCATATCTATAGTTCAAACTGTCTATATGACTTAATGTTGTTGATGTTGATGTTGTTCATGGTCACCAGGCTGAGGTAGTGCTTGTCAGGTTTATCCACTGTAAAGTTGGATTTTTTGCCCCCTTTCCATGCTCTGCTCTTTAGAAGGAAGTCACTGTCTACAGCTCATACTGAAAGAATATTAGACTCCATCTAATTGAGGATGGATTATCCATGTAAGTTTTTGGAATTATTCTGTATGGGGGATTTGCCTCTTTTTTTCTCACTTGTTAATCAGTTCAATTATTTATTTATGTCATGGACTCAAGAATACCTACTTCATGCATTAGGTTATCATTCAATACTTCTTTACTTTGTGGGTCAAATTTTTCTAACTTTGGCCACTGCGAGCTCTTTCAGCTGGCTTTCTGAAATAAAAATACTCCCTTCATGTGTATCTTTTTGTTGGTTTAGCACCTTATTATTTTCTGGCTCTATAAGATACTCCAGCCTCACTTTGTACATTTACTAGAGTCCTGGAATCAATCATATCTCCAAGTTTTCCTGGCTCCTTTTATTGAAAAGTGATATTAGAAACAAAGATTTGAGTACCAGGTGTGCTTACTGTGACTGAGGTGTCTTCTCCCCTAGGCCTTCTCAGCTGACAAAGCAATGAAATACATGTGTATATAATAACATACACACACACAAACCTTGTGTATACACATACCTCTAAATATTTCTCCAGTTAACAATCTGCCACTTTATTAAGCTAAACATGAACAAATACTGATGCATTCAACTCTAATCTGCTACCACCTGAATCATTAAAACATCCTCCCCATGCTTACCTGTAACCTTCTATTTTAAAAGTAAGAATCCTAATCCACTCATGTATATGTATACCATGGAGTACTATTCAGCTTTAAGAAACAATGGTGATATAGCACCTCTTGTATACTCCTGGATAGGGTTGGAATGCATTCTACTAAGCGAAGTATCCCAAGAATGGAAAAACAAGCACCACATGTACTCACCATCAAATTGGTAGTAACTGAACAACACATAAGTGTACATATAAGAATAACATC
>RJWJ010031940.1:0-18855 GCA_004363605.1 Indri indri
TATACCTTCCCATCAGGAGGTACTCCTTCAGGGGCTAAACTTTAGAAATTATGAAACAATTTAGAGGGAAGGCGATATTATTTTAAGAAAATAAATATTTGCTGAGTATTGGAATAGATAGTACATTTGCCATTGTCTTGGCATATCTGGAGCACTTTCTTTGTCTGATCGTACTTAATTGAGAGTTGCCTGGGTTTATTCAGTTTTCAGAAAAAACTTAATCACTTTACTAATCATTTATTTTTCATGATTCTTTTACTTGTCTAACCCTAAACATTCTTGCTTTAGAGAAGTGGTTATCAACTAAGGACAATTTTGTGTCACCCACCCCACCCCTGAAAGACATTTGGAAATGTCTGGAGACATTTTTGGTTGCCACATCTGGAAGAAGGGGGTTTGCTACTGGCATCTAGTAAGTAAAGGATAAGAATACTGCCAAGCTTATAATGCATAGAACAGCTCCCCACAGCAAAAATTTATTCAGCCTTGAATATCAGTAGTGCTAAGGTTGAGAAACCCTGCTCTAGACCTGAGGGGATTTCTTAATCATGGGGATTTGTTTGTCTCACCTATATGTTCCAATTCCATAGGTCAGAACTCTGCATCTTTAGACAGCATACATAGTGATTCTGAAGCAAGGGGTCCCTGGACCACACATTGAGAAACACTGCTTTATTTTTGTAGTTTTCATTTTGTGTTCATGAAGGACACATATTTGGGTTCCTCTGCTTGAAGAGCTCTGACCCTTGTGATAACCACCTCTCTCATATTTTATTGCATATCATATAATACCAGAAAGAGATTATATCTCCCACATTTATTAAAAATATTAGCACTACCTATTAGTGTAATGAATAGAATATTGCCAACAAGCTACACTCTCTTCCTAAGACAATAGATATGTTTTTACTGGTGGTAATATGCAGTGTGTGGATGATAGGTTGCCAGTACTGTTTCCCCAGTTTTAGATAGGCAAGCATTAGTTCACATTTAGGATACCATATGTCAAAGACAGATTGCCAGATAGCATGACAAAGTTGAAATAGTGTGTTATTTGTTGAATATTAAAAATGACGAGCACTACTGGGGGTTTCTGATGAAATGAAGGGTCATTGCAATAATTTTGAGCAATTTATTTTGCCAATCCTAATTGAGAAGAAAACAATACATTCAGTTTCGATTGAATGCAGCTGCTCAAGAAATTCAAATTGTATTCTCAGTAGTAATGGCTGCATAATTAATAAGCGCGTTGCTGATAAAAGTAAAACTGATAGTGTATAAGCAGGCCCTTCTGACAATCAGCCCTTTGTTACTGCTCAAAATTCCCTTGACTAACCACATCCTGAAACAAAATTAGATGTTACTAAGAGAACTAAAAAGGAAGTGAAATAAAAATACAAATTTCTGACATAGCTAACAATAAGTATCATAGTAGAAACAGCCCAGGCTCTGAAATCAGACAAATCTAGGTTAGTACCCTCCATTTATAATCTTAGCAAGCTTGAGCAGAAAGAGCCTGTTTTCTTGTCTGTACTAAAAGAATAAAAACATCTACTTCATAGGCTTATTGTGAAGGTTAAACAATGAGACATGTAAAATGCCTAGTATATAATAGGCACACACAAATCGTAGCTACTAAATCAAACATTGATTTACTCTATTCTCAACCAATTTATCTTCACTTAGACTTTAATCTATAAATTGAAAATAAATTTCCACAATATTTTTCCTCTTTAAGACATTATGGTGTATTTATTATTTTTACTATTACTATTATTATGTCATTATTATTAATAGTATTTTAATTTATCAGTTTATAATGATTTAAAGAATTGACTAGAAACTACACAATCCTGACATTTCAGCAAGGGTAGCTGTAGTGTGAGCTATTCATTTACAAAGGACATTACACCAGACAAGAAACGTTAATTGCTGTTTTCCACTTAAAGTTGTCCTTTTAGGGCATTGTCTTAGTTTGTTTGGGCTGTTATAATAGAATACCTGAGAGACTGGATAATTTATAAAGAAAAGAAATTTATTTCTCAGAGTTCTGGAGGCTGGGAAGTTCAAGATGAATTCACTGGCATTTGGTGAGGTCCTTATACTGTGTCCTCACATGGTGGAAAGTGGAAGGGCAAGACAGGACAAAATCCCTCTGTGAAGCCCCTTAATAAGGGCACCTAATCTCACTCGAGGGGCAGGAACCCTCATGGTTTAATCATCCTTTAAAGGGCCCGCCTCTTAATATTATCATATTGGCAATAGCTGAATTTTGGTGGAGACTCATTCGAACCACAGCAGGTATTGAGACAGAAACAGAAACATGCAATTTAAATTGTTGGGCAAAAGAAGACACACAAGTATATGCTACATGATCCTGCTTGGGTAAACTGTAAAAACAGGTAAAACAAACATAAGCTATTAGCGTCAGGATAATGGTGACCGTGGGTGGGAGAGGCAGTGTGCGTATCTGTGTGTGTGTGTGTGTGTGTGTGTGTGTGTGTATGTGTGTGTGTGAGTGTGTATTATGAGGGTTAGTGAGTAAAAGAGACCTCAGGGGTGCATAAAGGGGAGTAGTGACGGTGATGTCTGATTTTGATCATGGTGCAAATTACATGGGGTTCGTTCAGTTTGTGAAAATTCATATGCTTATAATGTGCTCATTTTTTTCTGCATGTATCTTATATTAAATCCAACATTTTAAAAACATGATAATGGCAAAAAGCAATATTCTTTTTTAGAAGCAGTTGAAAAAATACAGAAAGAGAACTAAAAATCACCCAAAGTTCTACCAGCAAATTATAGTCAGTGTTGACATTTTATTTTACTATTCTGCCATCTTCATTGTTTTTAAACAAAACTAGAGTCATGGCGCATGTGGAATCTTGTATCCTACTCTTGATGATTTATGTTATTTTTAATAAATTCTCCATGCCATGAAATATTCCTTGAAATATGATTTGTAGTACCTGTGTAATATTTCATTATATGGATATGCCATATTTTATTTGATTAAACTCATCTGTATGGCATTTAGGTTGTTTTCATGTTTTTGAGCTTATAAATAATGCTGTTATTAGCAATATTGTGCATAAATCTTTGTGCATATATCTAAATATTCCCTTAGAATACATTCGTATAAGTAAAATTACTGAGTCCAAAGGTAAAATACTTTAAGCTCTTCATAACTATTATCAGTTTGCTGTCTAAAAAAGTCCTGCGAGCTTATATTCTTACCAGCAATATTCAAAGGTACCAATTTCTCTGCATCATTATCATCACAAGATGATACAGTTAATATTTATTAACATTTTCTGTGAGCCAGTCACTATACATGTTTATCTCATTTATTATTCAAAATAACTCTATGCGTTAGGTACTCTTATCCTCATTTGCAGATGAGGAAACTAAGGCTCAGTAATTAACTTTTTCAGCTAGTAATTAGCAGAATTCTGACCTGTTTAATTACAAAGCCCAAGCTTTTTACCACCACATCACATTTTCTATGTATTTTGATGACAACACATTTTTACTCGAACCTCAATTATTAGCTTAATATTTTTCTTCTGAATCTTCAGTGATTTCTTATATTCCTTCTCTTGTCAGTGGCCTCTTCATGGGGTTTAATTTTTAATAGTGTGTTTATCTTTCTGTCACTGATTTTAAGTGTATTAAAGCAACACACACACATAGTAAAAATGATAAACAACAGAAAATTAGTTCTCTTTCACACCAGAACACTATCCTTACCCCCTAAATTTTATAATTATCAACAGCTTACTGTGTACTCTTCCATAAATTTCCCGTGCTAATGCATACCCACTTTATATAGACACATATTCTTTTTCATGTCTTTTATACCTGTATTACTTTGCTGGGGCTATCATAGCAAAATAGTGTAGACTGGGTGGGTTAAGCAACAGAAAATTATTTTTTCACAGCTCTGGAAGCTAGAGGTCCAGATCAAAGTGTTACCTGGGTTGATTTTTCTCAGGCTCTCTCCTTGGCTTGTAGATGGCTCTCTTCTCCCTCTGTCTTCACATGGTCTTTTTTCATGCATTGTTTGCATATTCCTCTTCTTATAAAGACAACAGTCATATTATATTGGAGCCCATCCTTCCATATGACCTCATTTTACATTAATTACCTCTTTAAAGGCCTGTCTCTAAATACAGTCACATTTTGTGGTACTGTGGATTAGACCTTCAACATACGAATTTTGGAAGAACACAATTCAGCTCATAACAATACCAAAAGACCAATACTACGTGCACTGTATGGTTTAATATTAATACAGTTTGAGATCAACATATATTAGCACATAAAGGTCTACTATGTTCATTTAAATTGTGGCATCTTATTTCATTTTATGGGTATACTTTGCGTAACCAATTTTTCATTCATAAACATTTTAATGTTATTTCAAGTTATTTATGGTGATAAATAATGTCATTGTGAACATCGCTGCACATATGTCTTTTTGTATATCTGTGGGTATATCTGATTGTAAATTTAAAAGAAGAATTGTTGGATTATATGCAATAAAAATTTTGATAGAGCTTGCCAAATTGTGTGTCAATTATACCAAAAGTGAAAGGGAAGACTTCATTTTCCACACCCTTGACAACACCACATGTTTTAAACTTTTTAATATTTGGCATTTTTGATAGGTGGAATATGATATCTTATTAAATTGAAAATAATTTATGTTTATTACCATTCACATTTCTTTAGAAAATGACATTTCACATCATTTTGAGATGTATTCTATTAGCTTGATCTGTTTAATCTTTTAAAAATTTAATTTAATTTTAATTTTTTTTGAATTGACACATTGATCATACATATGTATGGGGTACCATGTGATGTTTTGATATGTGTATATTGTGTAGTAATCAAATCAGGGTATTTCACATATCCATCACCTCGTGTATTTATCATTTCTTTGTGGTGAGAACATTCAAAATCTTATCTTCTAGCTATTGTGAAATATGCAATAAAATATTATTAATCACAGTCACCCTACTGTGCAATGAAACACCAGAACTTGGTACCCCTTGATCAATCGCTCTCTGTCCCCTCCACCTCCTTCTCCCCAGCCTCTGTTCCACTCTCTACTTCTAATGAGATCAACTTCTTTAGATTCCACATATGGGTGATGATACGTGGTATCTCCTCTTTCTGTGCCTGTTCACTTAACATAATGTCCTCTAGATTCATCCATGTTGCTGCAAATGACAGGATTTCTTTCTCTTCTTTGGTTGAATAGTATTCCATTGTGTACAGTTACCACATTTTCTTCATCCATTCTTCTGTTGATGAACACTTAGGTTGGTTTCACATAGTGGCCATTGTGAATAATGCTTCAGTGAACCTGGTGATGCAGACATTGCTTCAACGTATTGATTTCAATTCTTTTGTGTATGTACCTAGAAGTGGGATTGTTAGATGATATGGTAGTTCTAAGTTTCTAAGCCATGTTCATATCCTTTCTTTTATTATTCTTTTATTTTGTAGCTTCTGAGATTTTTGTCTTCTATGGAGACCTTCCCACACTATCATTTTTTAATCATCAGATATTCCTTCTGGAAATATTATCGCTTTTATTTGTTTATTTATTTATTGCTTTATAAATAACTTAACCCTTCCAAATTTATTTTAGTATAGGGATACAGAGACACAGCTTTATTTTTGTTTAAACAGAGAGATAGTTTTCTAATCACTTTTCTGTCCTAAATTTTCTTTTTACCTCATTTTATACATTATTTCTTGAATTAAGAGTATATCCATCAACTTTTATTTTAATCAAATTTGGGCATCTTTCCTATATATGAAATTGATGTTAAATAAAATATTTTTAACATCATTGAGATAAACATTATTTCCCTTTTTAATTTTTTAATATTGTGACATGTATTCATTTCAATTATGTAACTGCCTTCTCCAGTCTTCAGTAGAAGCTTTTTTATTTTCATTCCCAAATCACAAGTCTAGGCCTTTATCCTACTCCATAGTAAGAAGTCTTGTTTTCTTACCAAATTACCTTCTTCGTGTATCTCTAGATATCTCAAAGGAATCTGTCCATGTTTCACACATCGACCTTGTTCTCATTTTCTGTCTCAACCAGTTGTCTGACTCCAGATTTCTGTTTACTTACTGTCATCTCCAAATTTTCTTCCATTGCTCAGCTGTCATTCTTCCCTTTACTGTTTTTCCACAAGCATGGGAAAAGGCCTTTTCTTAAGTTCCCTACAGTGTTAACTGAGGCTATGTTGGAAAATTTAACAAGACTTGGAGAAAACAGAAAATGATTATATTCTATACATTTGAAATTGGGCTGTAGCTATAGATACTCTCATACTCCTAAGGCTCAAGCCTTTCCATCAAAGTCATGGGTACATTTTAGCTTGATTCTGACACCTTTCAGTGGTATATCTAACCTCTAACTATTGTCCAGCCACCATTTTTCAGGGAGCAGCTCACCTTCTCTCCAGAAGAATGCCCTTGAACATGTGTCCTATAACCTGCAACCATGACTACGACATTATATTATAATAGATCTATTGTGTCCATATGATAGCAGTGCTTTATAATGGTGTATAAGAAACATCTCTTATTGTTTCTTCATTTAGTTACACCACACTGAAATCAGCAAGGTAGGGCTATTTACACTATGGAAACTTGGCAATGCTTCAAATAAGGACTTGATTTATTGTTTTGTCGATTGTCTAGATTTAAGAATATGACGGATAAAATGTTAACTATACAGATTAAATTTAAAAGGGTGTCTTGGCTGTAGGCATTACATTGTGAATAGTGCAAAATATTGAGGAAATATCCTTCCAGTATTTGAGAAACTATTATCTGATTCAATGAAGAAGTCATTCCTCCCATTGATAAACCAGTGAAGTTCCAATATACACCTTTGTTGTTTCGCTTTCATTTCACTCATTAATATAAATGAAAATATCAACCAGCATTTATGTTAGAAATAAACACATTCATCAACTACTGCCATAGTTTGACTATGGCTATAAGAATTTGGCAAAAGAAAACATTTTGTAAGAATTAATTGGTTGTATGAAATTTACAAAAAGAATATTGTATATTTTATTAATATTGGTAAATGGTTTGCTAGTCATCCTTTAAGTAAACTTTATACTAAATATATTATAAATGTGTGTGTGGATGTGTGTATGTGTGTGTATGTACATGTGTCACACATACCCACATTCAGTACTTCTTTTATAGAATTCATTGCTAAGCATTTGCCAATGCACCACTGATATTGAACCTATGGGATATCACATTCTGAATTTTATTCATAGTGAGATGGGAAGAAATAGAGAAGATTTTTAGAAAAGGAAATAAAATGATTTAACTTATGATTTAGCAGGATTTAACAAGATCAACATAGCTTTCATGCTGAGAACAGATTGCAGAGGAAAAGGATGGGGCCAAAGAAACCATTTAGCAAGCTACTGGCAACAATCCAGGTCATAGATTATGGTGGCTGGGACCAGGATGGTATGTGTAGAGGTAGTGAGAAATTGTCAGATCCTAAATATATTTTTAAGTTAGAATAGACAGGATTGGTGATGGATTAAATGTATATTTTGAAAGAGAGTAGAATCAAATATTACTTGAAGGATTTTGGCCTGAGCAACAGGACAAGCAGAACTGCCATTCACTGAGATAGAGAAGACTAATAGGAGGAACAGGTTTGAGGAGATTGTCAGAAGCTCAGTTTTGAATGTATTGATTTTAAGCTGCTTGTTAAACCTCCAAGATCATTGAATATAAGAGAGTGTTGTTCAGTTTGGACTATAGATGTAAATCTGGGAGTCATCAGCATATAAATGTCAAAAGTCATGTGATTAGATAAAAATCACCATGTGAGTGAAAGTAGAGAGAAAAGCAAAGTGATGTACGGACTGGAACCTGGAGTATTCCAATGTTTAGAGGTTGAAGTATGAGCAAGAATTAGCAAAGGAGACTTGCATGAACTGGCCAAAAGTGTAGGTGAAATAGTGTGTGTGATGTCCTAGAAGCCATTTGAGGAGAATATTTCCAGAAATCAGAAGTCATCAACTGTGTCAAATGCTACTGAAGAGTCAGATAAGATAAAGACAGAATAATCACTGAATCTAGCAATACAAATATCATTTGGCAACCTGGGATAAGAGCAGTTTCAGTGGAGTGCTGAAGTAAAAACCTTATTTGGATAGTTCAAGAGAAAACAAGAACAGATAAATTTCTGACAAGGAATTTAGACAGCCTTTTCACAGAGTTTTGCTATAAATAAAAGGAGAAAATCAAGCAATAGTCAAAAGGAGAGGGGGTCAAGATAGAGCTTTTGTTTTTATAAAATAATGACAGCAATATTGAAATGTTTGCATGCTGAAGGCAATGATCCAGGAGAAAGGAGGTGTCTTAGTCTGTTTTACATTGTTATAACAGATTTCCACAGACTGAGGAATTTATAATAAACAGAAATTTATTTGGCTTATGGTTCTGCAAGGAGGGGAAGTCCAAGAGCATGGCACCGGCATCTAGTAGGGACCTTCATGCTGTGTCATCCCATGGTGAAAGACCGAAGGGCAAGAGAGGGTGAGAGTGAATGAGACCAAGAGGGGGCCAAACTCATTTTTATAACAAAGCTATTCTCATCATAACTAATTGACTGTTTCAGTAATGACATTAATGCGTTCATGAGAAGAGAGCCCTTCTAACCCATTCACCTCTTATTAGGCCCCACCTCCCAGCACTGTTGTACTGGAGACTAAGTTCCCACCACAACCTTTGTGACACATTCAAACAGTAGCAAGCAGGAACTTGATGATGTGGAGGAGAGAGGGGAAATTGCTTGGGGAGGCAATAAAGATGACATCTAGTGCGCAACTATGAGTGAGTTTGTACTTAGTCAGGAGCATGGAGGCTCACTCACAGCAACAATAAAGAAGGTAGAATTCATGGCTATAGGCAAAGGTGAGTATCTAGATGAAAAAGTGGGAGTTTGGGGAAGTTCTGTTTGTGTATTTTGCAGAGTATGAGCATGGACAAGGAGGTGTTAAACATTGGAGGAAAGAAGACAAAGTATAATATGGTCCTCTAGGAGAGTGGGGAAAACTATACTAGGGAAGTCAGTAGTATTTGCTGCCTTTCAAACAACTGAAATCAGTAGGTCCAAAATTAAACTCTAACTTCGCTTTACCTGTATTTTTATTCAGTGCTAATTAGTATCTAATATTCATTGAGCCGGACACTATGCTAAGTACTTTATCATCATTATCTCATTTAATATTCACTATAACGCTGTGTGTTGAATACAGAGGTTTTCACATTTTTTAGATGAGTAAACAGGGCCTGTGAGATATATTTTTTATAAGTTTATAACACTATTAAATGCCAAGATCATTATTTAAACCCAATTCACTCTATGCCCAGGGTCATACTCCTTAACTGTATAGAGAATCTTATAGGACATTAACAGGACTCTGGATTTTACTCAGCATGAGATTTTTTTTTAAGCTATGATAAATCTTTTACCCATGAAAGGATTTGCAAAGTCACTGTGGTAGGCAGAATAATGCCCCCTTGCTGCAGATGTCTATGTGTCCTAATCCTTGCAATATGTGAATATGTTGCATTACATGCCAAAGAGGAATTAAGGCTATAGATAGAATTAATATTGTTAATCATAAGATAGGGAGATTACCCGGGTATGGCTAGAGTAATCAAAAGGGTCATTAAAAGAGAGAGAAGGAGGCAGAAGAAAAGAGAATTGGAGAGATGGCAGCGTGAGAGGCCTTGGACTGATATTGTTGGCCTGAAGATATAGCAATGGGGCCATGAGCCAAGGAATGTTAGTGGACTCTGTAAGGTAGATAAGGAAATAGATTCTCCCCCAGCACCTCCAAAAGGAATACAGCTCTGTACACCTTGATTTTTGCCCAGTGAGACCCACTTAGGACTTCTAACTTCCAGAATAGTGAGATAATAAATTTTTGTTATTTTGAGCCACTAAGTTTGTGGTAACTTGTTACAGCAGCAATAGGAAATTAATATAGCCATCATTAACTTTTCTTTCTACTTCTCTATCTTCTCTAGCCAAGCCATAACCACAAGTCTCGTGGGTTTTATCTCTTCATTGTTTGTTGGCTTATCACTCCCCACACCACCATGCTGTTCTAGAAAGGATGTGCAATTCTTACTGGGTTAATATTTTCAAAGAAAGTCATCTTCTATAGCTTCATTTTTAATTAATTTAGCATCTCATTCTCTCTCCACTGTACATTTCCGGTATTATCTTTGCTAGTTTTATTGCCTTCTACATTAAATCCATAAGCCACACTTGTGCAAAGTGGTCCATCATTCTAAAATGCATGAAATGACACAAGGAGTTATGTAGAATTAGCATGGAGGAGCCTTGGAGAGAGCCATGAGAATGGATAAAGAAGTAATTTCTTCCTTATTTCCATGTGGGATTGGTTTCATTTAGACTGTTTGTTCCTCTTTAACTCCCCTTATTACTGTTTCCAGACAGGATATTTTATTTTGTTTAGAAACTACAACAAGTGCGTGTTACAGGAAAGTAGATGCTTAGGACAATTGAATAATCATGTGAGTGCATGTTTGTTTTTTGTTGTTTCGACAGGGCATTGCGGTGGAAGAGAGAGATATCTTTTCAACATTCCCAGTTAAGAAACCATTAATAAGCAGCAAAATGAAAATCCATAACCCCAACTGATTCCTGAGTCCTAATGATCTATATTTAAATTGTTCATTCAGCATTATAGAATAAAGACTGGACTTTGAATCCTAAATTCCAAATGTGAAATCTGCCTTTAACTCTCATTATATGTATGGCCTCAAAACAAGTCCTGTACCTAACAGACCTCAGCTTCTTCATCTGGAAAAATGAAGATAGAAAGGAGATTAACTCATGCCAGGTACTGGGCTACACACATATGTAGATTTTCTCATCTTATACCCAGAAAAAAGCAAAGGAACATTAGCTCACAGACTTGTCTTTTTGCTCTTCAATCTAAAAGCCAAAAACCTTTGTGAATTAGAATATTAGCATAGTCCAAGATAGGAACTCCGAATGACTGTGGACCTTAGTTATAATTCATGGAGGTAGTATACATTTCTCCCAGAGGGCATCAGGAAACCTGTTGTCTAGTAATTACTTTGCTGGCGATAAGCTGTGTGACTTTATACTAGCTAGGTACTCCCACTAGAGCTCAGTTTTTTCTCCCTCCTTAAAATAAGATCAGATTATTCCTACAATCCCTTCTCTTTGATATTCTATGCCAGAAATTGGCAACTATTTTCTCCAAAAGGCTACATAGTAAATATAATTTTAAGCTTTGCAATCACCATGTCTCTCTCCATCACAACTACTCAACTCTGTCTTTACAGAACAAAAGCAGCTGTAGACAATATGTAAATTAATTGGCATGGCTGCATCCCAGTAAAACTCTATTTGCAAAACAGGTTATGGGCTGGATTTGGCTCATGAGACTTAGTTTGCTGACTCCCTCTCTATGCAGTAATGAAGGTCTTTGTGTGTCAATTCTACACTCTTCCCTTTCCTGCTTGAACCAATATATTCAGAACTAATTTTGTACATGCCTAGCTTAAAAATGAATCTCTACTGAAGTGGAGTTTATCTATGTGTTTTGTTCTTTCTTTTAAAAAAATCAGGATTAAGCTGAGAATTTGGAGAAATCAATGGGAAAGTTTTTGGTTGCAGCTTATTAAGAACAGCACTGGCTATTTAAGTATATATGAATACTATGTTCTATACACGAACATGATAGAAACAAAAAACACTTAATGAGTAAAAGTTATATGACAGTTGTATAATAGGATAGATTTAAGGTCCTATTCTTGTATATTTGTTCTAATTTTAATGTATCATTAACATATGAATTAATTGTATATACCCTCACAGCATCCCAGCCAGTATATTGACATGCACCAAAATATTCACTGGATTACATTTTAAGTTATCAAAACTATTGCTTTTCTGAAATGGACAGAGATTTTCAATGAGACTTCTTGGCTACAACAGAATATTTTACAAAGGGTGGAAACAGAGGGATATTAATAGTTCCCAAGCATTTCTGCAGATAGTAGATGGACAAATGGCCTCTTAGAGGTATTTGATTAGATTCTGCAACTGTTCCAGTAAAGTGTCCTGGAAATCACTGTCAAAGCCAGCATTTGAACTAAGATTTAACTTTGGATCTGTGTACTGTAAATTTTTCTTGTGTATGGCTTGGTCAGTTTACAAATGGAAGCATTACCCTAAGACTTCTGTTTTTAATGTTAATTCTGGTAGCTCCTGTGCTGCAGATGAATCTGATGCCAATGTATTACCAAAGATTTTCATCATTGTAAGAAGTTCTTCTGAAAGCAAGAGGAGGCTTTGAGCACACTGACAAACTTCTCCAAAGCAAGCTTGCAGTATGGGCTTCTAAACCGGCAAGTGTTTTCATATTTGCATGCTCTCTTTATTTTATATTCTCATTGTTTCTTTCTATTCAGCTATGACTTCAACATTACTTGTTCAGTAAGTTCAGTCATAAAAAATATTCAGAGGGCAGGGACCGATGGTGAATTCACCAGGGAGTTTATGCAATTCTCTTATTCATTCCGTCAGTCTAGAATTATACAGAAACAAGCCCAGTTTGAGCTTAACCATATTCTGCCTTGAAGAAAGAAAGAAACAACAAAACGACTAAAACATAAATTTGAGTAGCCTTCCTTTTGCCCTGTAGAATATTTCTCATTCGATTTTAGCTTAAATTTGTCAGTTCCTCAGCTCCGAAAATTGTATTTTTAAGTTCTACATAGCATTTTTATCAGTACTGTTTTTTTCTTACAATGACATATTTTCTCATGATTTATTTATCTAATCAGCCTTTCATGAATTTCAGAAATCAATGTGTATTTATTGTATGAGCTTCAACATTATTGTGCTTACTTTTGACATGATACACTTATGTTATTTCACAAATTAGAAACAAATTTAATATATGATACAAGAGCATATATGCACACACACATAGATGTACATATACATATATATGATATCTATAGCCATATGCAATCTTGAGCTCCATAAAAAAGTTCGGTGTCAATTCCATTGGTTTTCTGTGAGGCATAATTTTGCCCCCTGTGGTATATTTGGCAATGTTGGAAGACATTTTTTAATTGTCACAACCTGGGAGGAGAGGGACAGGGAGGAGGTCCTATTTGCATCTAATGGGTACATACTAGAGTGTAGAGGACATTTCGGGTCATATGTAGCCCGGAGCTGGGAATGTTTCCTTGTTGCTTTGTTCCGAGAACATGCCTGGGGGCTTGGCACACGAGCCAGGGCGCCCTCACCCTGCAAACAGGAGGGGCTAGAGAGCTTGGGATGCAAACATCGTCTCTCCGGAAACAAAACAACAAGGAATAGGGCGTGTCAAGTTGGGACAATGAGGGAACAAGGAAATTGGGTGGGACAGTTGCCAAACAGGCTGTGTTACAAATAAAGGCGCTGCAGCAGGAAGTCACTGCAGTCTTGTACCGTCTTTCTGTGTGTATGTCTCTGTCTCTGTGTTCATTCCTCATCCCTAGGCGGGCCACGACACTAGAGATGCTGCTAATGGTCCTGCAATGCGCGGCTTACACAGGTCACCCCCACCAATAATGAAAAAGAATTATCCAGACTAAATTGGCAATAGTGCCAAGGTTGAGAAATTCTGGTCTATTCTAAAAGCATGTAAAAATATCCATATATACTTCAAGCAATTCTATATGAAATCTCAGATCCTTAACATACCATAAGTCATTACAGTACATATAGGAAAGTCTTACAGGAAAGTGTTAGAAGCTTTTTTCTAATAGTATAGAATCTATTCTTGTATTAAGAACATTGTAAAGTACAGAGCCTTGCAATGCACCTAAATTAATCTATTTTTCCTTGGAAAATGGCCAAAAATCTTTGGTTAAGAATGCATATTTATCTTTGTAGTTATCTTTACAGTTGTATCTGCCCAGGGCTTTTTTTCCTATTAATTGCTGTCCCTTACACTATCCCATTCCTTTACTTCCTATACTTGAGTAATAGAGGAGCTGCCATGTTGATTCAGTATGAGCCCTTGCTCTCTGGAAATTTGGGGAAAGTCAGTGGGAACAAAAATCTACTCTCTTTCTTTCTTTATGGCTGCTATACTTATAATATGCAATGCCCCAGAGATTTCTAAGGCAGTAATTCCAGTTACGAGAATTGAAGAAAGATTGGAGACCTATAGGGAAACAGAGAAAGAGACAGAGGGTGACAGTGTTTAATAAGTTTTTCTGTGCATTACGAAGGTGTTTTCTACTATAGTATTATTCAAGAGTAGGAAGTAAATAGTAAAATTGCTTTTTGAATATTTTTGATGATATATGGTTGTTTCTCTGAATGAGAAAAACCCTATGGAAATAGACTTTAATGAGAGAACAGGAAGGTCAAAAAAATTTTAGTCATATGTTCACATATGTGCACATTGTGCACACACTTTTGCATACACTTTTACAGAAGTATGTCCATAGCTTATCTATTATCTGATGTCTTGTTATTTTTACTCATCAATGTGCTATAACCCTTTTTCACGTCCAGTCACATCACTGTTTTCATGACTGCCGAACATTCTCTTTCATGGCTTTACAACTCTTTACTAAGCCATGCTTTTCTTGATCAACATTTTGATGATTTGTTACCAAATGCTCCCTATTTAAAACAATACTGCAATGATCATGCTTGTGTATACACCTTTATGCATTTTTGCTATCATCTTAGGAAATATTTCTAGAACATCTGCTGAGCCAAAGAATATTTAATTTTTAAAATTTTATGGCACGAAGCCTTCCAGAAAGGCTGGAACAAGTTGCATTCCCACCAGTGCATGTATATACTCCCACATCATATGCCTTTCCTGACAGTGGGAGCCCTCATGGCCTTTCATCTTTGTTAATATTATCATTATGAAGGGCAAAAATATCCCACTGTAATCTATAATTTTTGATAACTAGTGAAGGTGAGCATCTTTTCATTTTAATAACTATTTCAATTATTATTTTTGAATTGGCTTTTCATGTTCTTTTCCCATTTTCAAATAATGTTGCTCATCCTTTTAGCTTTGATTTATACAAGGTTTTGAATATTTAAAAAAATAGCCTGTCAAGTGTATTACAAATACTTTCTCCCAGATTGTCTTTTAACTTTCATTATGGTATTTTTAGCTAAAAAGAAGCTTTACATTTTTATGTTGTCATATTTATCATTTTTTTATAGCTTCTTGGTATGCTAGTGAGGCTTAGAAAGGCATGACCCACATTAAGATTATAAAAAGCATTCACACATATCTCCTTTGACTATAATTTAATTTTTAACATTTAAATATTTGATCTATCTAGAATTTATGTGAGAGCTTTGGAGTGAGGTAGTGTAATCAAGCTTAGCAGCTAGTCTTAGTATCTATGATAAGAAAGACTTGTATTAAGGTCTGGACTCTGCCACTTAATAGCCAAGTGACCTTGAAAAAATCATTTAACCTCTTGAAGCCTGTTTCTTCATCTGTGAAAAGGGATATTCATACTCCCTAACTCATTGGTTTATGATAAAAATGAAAGAATCCAGTCAAAGAATTTAGAGCAAAAATTAGAACATAGTAAGCAAATTATTAATGCTAGCTGGAGTTAGTATTAGTAATATTACTATTCCATATAGATAACCAGTTTCCTCCAAATGATCTACTAATTAGTCTACTTTTCCCCAAAGATTGAAAACGATACCTTTATTATATACTTAATTACAGCATATGATTAGATGTATATCTAAACATTCTAATATGTTATGTTGTTCTGTCTGTGCATTTGCATAACATCATTTCAATTACAATAGCCTTAGAGTAGCGCTTTTTTTTTTTTTTTTTTTTTTTTTTTTTTTTTTTTTTTGAGACAGAGTCTCACTGTGTTGCCCAGGCTAGAGTGCCGTGGCATCAGCCTAGCTCACAGCAACCTCAAACTCCTGGGCTCAAGCAATCCTCCTGCTTCAGCCTCCCGAGCAGCTGGGACTACAGGCACGTGTCACCATGCCCGGCTAATTTTTTCTATATATTTTTAGTTGTCCGATTAATTTCTTTCTATTTTTTTGGTAGAGATGGGGTCTCGCTCTTGCTCAGGCTGGTCTCGAACTCCTGAGCTCAAACAATCCGCCTGCCTCGGCCTCCCAGAATGCCAGGATTACAGGAGTGAGCCACCGTGCCCGGCCCAGAGTAGCTTTTAATATCTAGTGGGGCAAGATATATTTGGTGCAAAATACTCTTCTTACTGAGTATTTACTTTACTATTCTCGCATGTTTTCCTTCCAGAAAAACTTTGGAATCATTGGGTCAAGATTCACGCATGCACAAAGAATCCCATTCAACAATATTTTTATCTTGTTTTTGTATAAAAAAAATTTTAATTGTATATTAATTTTGCAATCAGCTACCCTCATTTCAGATATGTAAAAATTATTTTGTTGTTTTTTCCAAAAGCATCACCTAATACTCTCAAAAGCATTTTAAATAATAGGAAGTATCCTTCATATGTTCCTGGAATTAATTTTGAATTTTTAAAAAATGTTCTTCTGATTAAACATGAGGATTTTAGTTTGAGTCATACACTTAATTTGTTAAGAAAGCACAATACTAATTGCCCATCCAAAAAGCTGGAACAGTTTGTATTTGCAACATTATGTATGAAAATGCCCACATCCTACGCCTTTCCTGACAGCAGGTTTCCTCATGTTCTTTCCTTTTTGCTAATATTTTTTGTTATCAATATGAACAGTCAAAAATATCTCATTTTAATCTCCATTTTATAGACACACGGAGAATCTTCAAATTATTGCCTTTTTATGTTTTTCTACTTTTATTCAGGCCTTTTAAAAAATCTTTCTCAGTAAAGTTTTATGTGGTAGTTTTCTTCATTTCGTATTTATGCATTGCTTATTAAATTTATTTATCAGTATTTTCTTTACATTTTATTTTTGAATGTTATGTAAATAGACTTTTTTCATTACATTTTCACTTTCAGGTTGATATAAAGGGAATGTATTAATCAATATATATTAATTTTGCACTCAATTTCACCAAATATATAAAATTTTATTTTGTTCTCTTGTCTGAATACATTATCTAGCAATTTTTTTAAAAAATAAATTGTATTGAGTATATTTAAGGTATACAACATGATGTTATAAGATATATATATATATACACACACACATACACGCTAGAATCTAGCAAGTGTAGAACAGTTTTAAATAACTAAAGAAAGCATCCTAAATTTGTTCATAAAATTAATTTCCAACTTTTTAATTATTTTTACAATTAAATATAAAGTTTTTTATTTTGAGTGATATATTATACTTTTTAAGGAGCATTCATGTTTTAATGGAGATTGAATTTTTATAAATTCCTTCATTGGTACCTAACAGAATGACCATATTTTCCCCTTCCTTTCACTTATTAATATGGTAAATTATATTTATGTAATTCTGTATGGGATTCCTACTTTTGAACTCCTTGCATTCCTATAATAGAATGCCTCCTACTTCATCATTATGTATTATTCTGCTTATCTACTGTTGGATTATATTTACAAATATTGTATGTAATGTTTTTGCATTAAGACTTGTATATTTTTCAGTAGTTTTCTTCACATTCGTAGTTATCATCAGGTTCAGTTTGGGGATTAGTATTATGCTTCCTCAAGGAGATAACTGGAAAAGTTTCCTTGTCATTCCATGCTTTAAAAATGTGTAGGTTAAAGAGCAAGTGTAGTGGTCAAAGGAATAATCTCTCTAGCTATACAGAGAAGGGGGTATTCAAAATTTGGCTCTACCTATTCTTTGGTTTAACATTTATAAAATGGTCATAATAATAAAATGCATCAACTAGATCTCTTCGAAAGATGTCCTATGATAACGAATGTAAAACACTTAGCATATAACTTCCAAAGACACTGGATAAATGAAAGTCGTATTATCATGTTCTCAAGGTAAGAAAAATTTCACCCGTGAAATCATCTGGTCCTGACAATTTGGTAAAAAAGGAAATGTAGCTCTTTATTATCTTTATCAATTACTATCATGATTATTAGTCAGTTTTTGCTTTCTGTCTTGGAGTCATCTAGGAAATATATTTTTTCTAGAAAATCACCCATTCTTGACTAGATTTAAAATATATTAGAACTGTACAATGTATCCTCTTATAATTATTTCAAAAGTCTCTATCCGAGATTAATTTGCCTTTCTCTTACCATTTTTCTCTTTCCTTCTTAAATATGATACTTAGCTATTAATTTATTTTTTAATTTTTATTTTGATATCTAAGTAGTTCCAGTATACTGACAATTATACAAAATAATAAAATGAATACCTACGTATCTACCATCCAACTTGGACAAATCTCAGTATGTTGTCATATTTTATTAAAGCTTCACTTTACTTTTTAAAAATATAAAACACTGAAGATAGAATGGAGCCAGTCCCCTGCGTACCCCTCCATTATTCACTTTCTCTTCTACGCTGCTTAGTAGTATCTTGAACTTGGTGCCTACAGATACCCAAGTTGGTAATTAATTCCATTCACCAAGCATTTTCAGCTACCAGACTTCTGGGCATATAACAAGATGTCACTTACTGATCCTCCTTGTGGTTGGGCGAGGCCATGTGATTACTTTGTCGATAAATTATGATTGGAGGTGACATGTCATTTCCAGGCTAGATAATTTAATTGTTTCCAGGTCAGATAATTTAATCTG